>JAPYYT010000566.1:0-81916 GCA_030522565.1 Ceratosolen corneri
GTGCATACAGTCACACAAGGTAAAACTTCTATCACTTGGCCGTCGGCACAGGTAAAGCTGAGCCCACGAAAGCTGGATAGACGGTACCTCATAATTTCTAAAACAAGCTCTGTCTCTTCAAGTCAATTTAACTTTTAATAGCACAAGAACATTATAAAATGCGCGATAAATTGACGCGACTGTATAAGAATCATTATTGTGCAATGGTTTCACAATAACCCTCAAACATCATTAAGCAGCGCGAATCTTAAATGCCAAAGCAAAAGTCTGTCACACTCACCAAGCTTCATAAAATTCGCATCGTTGGTCATACTCTCTTGGGTCCTTGTGCGCAATGCCTCATAGTGCATTATGGAATTGCAGGTGTTGACGACGTGGGCCGAGAGTCCAGCCTGCCTCGTCAATTTCTCCGAACTCGTAAGAACGGCGTTGTCAAAGGCAGTCATGACCTCGCCAAGTGCCGGATTCGCACCTGCGGCCCACTTCAGGCGCTGCACAGCACTCGTTACGAGGCTCTGCTGTTGTTCACGCGCTTCGTTTACGCGTACCTGGAGGTTTGAGAGCCCAGCTGCGGTCTTACGTAATTCGTGCATGAACGAAGACCGATCTGTGGGAATGGCTTTTTCGTTAAATTCAAATGAGCAAACGAAGCGGAGCTGCGTTCTAGGCTACTTGGATTGTCTTTAGAGAGGTATCTACGGTTTTTTTTTTATTTTCTAGATTTTGTCGGAAAAATTGTGCGTTTGTCGTTTGATTTTTGTATAGTAATCGACAAGGGTCTAAGATTATACGAATAATACTTGAGATTAAAGTGCTCGGTTACTCTAATAATCTTTACACGCCAAAGCAAGCATTTTAAAATAAATGCAAAGGCCCATTTATTAATAAGTACCGTATCAGCGATACACTTTAGACATCAATGTCTCGGTTGAAATGAAAATATTGTTGGAAAATAGATACTCGTGCATTGAAGTTATTTATTTCTAATTAAAAAAAATAACGCGTGCTTGTGTTTGTGATCGCACAGCTAAATTATTCGTTTTGTAACAGTGGTAGTATCGACTAACACTCACGCGCATCCGAATTTTATACTCCAATGAATGATTGACTAATAATAAGCCACACAACTTTATAATCCATTGGGATTTAACTATAGGTATGAACTAGGATACAATGTACATGACTACATGCAGTGATCAAGAGATTCATAAGTTTGGCAAAGGAAAGTAGATCTTTTATCTTTAATACATTAATTAATTCGGGGCCATTGACATCCAATAATCAAATATAAATAACTTCTATTGCATAATAATTTAATAAAAATGTATGCAAAACGATTTCTATAAACACCGTGTTTGTTATTTTATTTATTGTAATTAAATTTATTAGAGATCGATAACATAAGAATCATATTTTATTGTATATTAGCAGCTCGTAATAAATAATTCACTATATGAAATCTAATTACTTAAAAGTATGCCAATCGTTGACATTGTAATATTTCAAGTGTCGGTAATTTAATTAAATCAGTAGGCATATCCGTTTATTTGGAAACACTTAATCTTCCGGAAGCTCTCTATAAGAAGTAACACTCTTAAATATATATATATATATATATATTTAATATACTTACTCAGTGGATTTATAAAGTTAATGTTCGATCCAATAAGTAAGCAATCCTCGTGTAGCCAATAATGTGTTGTCAATTGCAATTGGAGTCTTTGAACAGTAGCGCGAGAAATTTCCACGGCCTGTTGCGCACTCTTTGCACTTTGTTTCCTTCTCCAAGTATTTTCTAGATTACCATTAAGGGCACTTGCTTGTGCCAGCACCGAGCTATTAAAGTAACCCCTCTTTAAGCCCATATCAACCAGTTTTCTACAGAGCTCTTCCAAAGATACCTTGAAAAACAGACCGGAAAAAAAAGAGGAAAAGACAGCCATATTAAATGGAATATTTTACACTCGCAGAATGCTATAATATTACAAACTCTATAAGGTAGTATAAAATGTTGATACGGGAAAGCGTCGTCTTAAAATAATTATGAATAAAAATGGACGAAATAAAATATCGAAATACAGCAATTATGCATTTGCACGTTGTAAAATAACGATTTTTTTTAATGCTATTGTAAATGAAATATGTGAATAAGAATGAAATTGTGAACCTTGCTCTCGGCACCAATGTCACGCTGCTCGATTTCAGTTGTCACGCCAAGACCCATACGTTGCAATAGGAAGCACAAAGCAATGCCAAGACTTTGAGAAGTTACACCAATCAATTGTCGGGAAACGTAATCGGCAGTAAAAAGACGAATTGGCTTGTTTAACTGCTCGTCGGTGTATATACCGGAGAAACCGCCGTCGTATATGCTTACTGTTTCTCCTCGAAAAGTCAAGGCTATGTCACGGCACATCGAGAAGAACTTTTGAATAGTGTACAAGCGCTTTACCAAGAAAATGTCCTCTAATACCTAAGCTCATTGAAACATACGTTCGAGCAAGCGTAATTTAAATTGAGATATTAGTTACGACTGTATCCTTTTAAATAAAAATCAGCATTGAGCCGAACATACATGTTATTAACGTGTAAAAAAAAATTGCTTTGCATACTTTACGCGCTGCCTCGTTGAATATCGGGGCTGCCATTTCCTTAGCTTCTCGAATCTGATCGATTTTTTTCCAACTCGCGGGTATTTCGAGCGACCCAAGAACGCTGATCAACGCGTTACCCTCCATCTGCAGTTTTTCAAAAAGTCCATTAAAGCCCATAAGTAGCATTTGACCAGGTGTTAGTGTCTCGTCTTGGTTAAGTTCTTGCACATCGGCGGGTCGTGATAAAAGAGCTTCAAAACGAAGCCTTAATCCATCTATTATAGATTGCATTATCACATGCGGACTTTCCATTTCCATTATCGTAAATCTGTAACAATTAATATTTGTTGATTAATTAATTGTAATAAGCTCCAGTAAACACTAATCACTACTGTGACGCGTATTACATTAAAATTGCAATCGTTAATAAGTTAAGAATGTCAGACAGAAATTATAACAAACCTCAAATGTAACTCCAGTTGCTCTAAAATTTCTATCAACGGTATACCAGTTGATGTTATGATTTCTTCAAGCTCGCTAATCATTCGTATAACTGTTGGCTCTTCCGTAATTACCGTCTTTGTTGCTTCTGGTAAAATGATAGTATGGAAATTATAATTTAGCTCCTGTAATCCCTTATGAATGGAGTCGGCGCTCTTTAGACACTTCATGACCAATGAAATTTTCGGATCATTATTAGATTTGAGACTTTCTGATACGAGGGACAGCATTTCAGAAATTAGCGAAAACATAAGCCGCATCTCGTCAAGGAACCAGTCGCCATCTCTGGACGTTAAATCAACTAAGCAGTCACCCGCACACTTGGCTGCACCCTCCATCATCAAATATCTACGAAAAGATTTTCCATCTTATAAAAAAACCAATAATATAAATTCATTTATATATGCTTAGTCAAATAACGACTTTTCTTTAAAACCAAGTTACATTCACAAATGAGTATTTAAAACTCAAAGAAGTGAATTCTGTTCGTAAAACATATATACAAATTTTAGCCATATATACTTACTTCTTTCTTATATCTTTTTTCTTCATAAAATATATTATAAATAATTAATGGTTTACTTTAAACGAATAAAAATTTATAATTTAAACAAATAAAAATTTATAATTTAAACAAATAAAAATTTATAATAAAATTAAGTTCACTGCTAATAATAACGTAAGGAAGTACAATATCTTCAGACCGTAGAAAATATAATTAACTTACTTTTTATTAAGCGTGCACAATGTAGTAATATTAACGCATTCGAGCGCTTGATCTGCACCTTTTTCTCTCTTTAAAAAGTTAGCGATCTGTGTCTTGGATTCCGCGTATGCGTTTTCTATTCTGATAAGAGCTTCTGGTAGCCCTTCGCTGATCATCCTTTCGCAAGTTTTCGTAAATTTATCGTTGGCTTCGCTCAGAACAGCCTGTATCTGAATAATAACAAAGAAAATAACAATATACATGGATATTAGTAAAAAAAATTCCTTAAAAAGAATTCGTAATAAGCTAAATTTTTTTATTACAATGTACTAAATTCAGTATTTCTCAAAACCTATATTTAAAAAAAAAGGTTAACCATGTCTTACGTTTAATATTAAATATACAAGGCTATTCTACATACATTAAATATACATCTTTTGATATTGCATATATATATATATATATATATATATATATATATATATATATATATCGTTTTCCTTTCATTTAAAAAGGTAGACTATTTTTATACTAGTGGAAATTCATGAAACTCAAGATAATAAATCGACAGGTTTTGTAACAAAAGTTTTTACCCAAAGTTTTTTTTTAATTTTTTATTTCGGTATTGTAAATCAACTTGTCGAGTACCTGAAACGAAAAAGCCACGGTTCTTTGGACCTTGGGATTGCTGGCGATGAGAGGTGCAAAGTGGGCCTCTAGCTGCGCGAGGACCTCATGGCAGGTGTCCGCAGCACCCGTGAGCAGCAACTTACTTAGCCAGGTATGGTATAACACTGACCTGTGATGCTTCATGCTACTCATCGGATAAAGACTACATATGGCCGAGTACTGGCTTAAAAGGTCCAGGCAATTGCGGACAAGGATGAGTTGCTGGAGGGCAAGCTGGGTGAGTTCGTTTTCTGACTGCTCACACTGGACGATCATCTGACTCTGGCCGGCGTTCTGCAGAAACTCCTTCACGAGGTCAAACACGAGATGATCCTCCTGAATGTTCGAGCCCCCGGCCTCGCTGAGCCATCTCGCGAGCTGGGGACCCCGGACTGCGGTCAGGGCCATCTGTAACATTTTCTCTCTCAGCGGGCTTTGCTTCGTCCTTAAGGAGGACGGAGGTAAGGAAGTATCTGATTGTTTGTTCCAAGCTTTGAGAAGTTGTTTCGTAAATTGATTGCTCGATATTTTAATTTAATACAATAAAATTAATAATTTTAATACAATAATTTTAATTTACTTAACATAGTTTTCCATTTCTTGTAAGAAGGAAATAATTTCTTTATCGCTCAAAAAGTAATAAGTAGTCAGAAAGTAACAATGCAATATTTAAATGAAACATTCTAGATTTTATAATAACAATTTATAAGCTATTCGAAAGCTTTAAATAAAATGTGCAAATACAAAAAATCCGTTCATAGAAAAAAAGATTATAAAACAATTCGTATTTATAAAATGCTTGGGAGGATCGACTTTAGTCAATTTAAATAATAACTGCGTATGCCTTAATGCAGCAATTAGCATTGTACTTATAATTACATTACTGAACAATATATGTATTGCAAATAATAAAATGACAATAAAGGAATGTTTTACGAATAACTAGAAAATTCTGTATTATTTTAAGTATCTTGTGCTTATTTCTGTACATTGATAATTTCTTTTTCAATAATTGTTAGAAAATGTGGTTAAAATATTATCGTTTTGATAAAAATATCTGAACTCACTGAAAAACTTTATAAAGGTATTTTAATTTAAAGGAATATTAAAAAAAAAATTATTCATACTATTAACTCATTATACTCATGATTTGTGAACAAAGCTATTTTCTGAATATCTAGAAATCTTTTGAAAAAATGTAATTATATAAATTGATAATTTTTACAATTAATATATAATTTATATACTTAATTGAGTATTTTATTAAGTGTTCAATTATAAAAAAGATTTTATGAATGCCCATCAGCTAGAAGAAAATATTACCTATCAGGTAATATCATACTTTGAAAATTGTATTTATCACTTTAGTAAATTACAAAGTCATTTTCATATTCGAATAGTATCATAATTCTTTATCAGTGTTTTATATAAAATGATAAAATATCAATAGGCAAATGATTGTTTGCCATTCATTTCAAATATCCGATATATATAATAAAAAATACGAAAACAAGAAATCAACGCAAAGTAAACAATTAGAAAATGTTTAGAATACAGCACTGAAATATTTATAATAGTCAAAGTGATAGAAATAGACAGAGAGAGAGAGAGAGATAGATAGATAGATAGATAGATAGATAGATAGATAGATAGATAGATAGATAGATAGATAGATAGATAGATAGATCAATAGATAGATAGATAGATAGATAGATAGATAGATAGATAGATAGATAGATAGATAGATAGATAGATAGATCGATAGATAGATAGATAGATAGAGAGACAGAGAGAGAGAGAGAGAGAGAGAGAGAGAAAGAGAGGATCAGGAATCATCGCTCACTCACGTTGTGGGTGTTGATGTGCTTTTGGCACTCGTCAATGCGCTCCTTAAGGATAACTTTCACCTTCTCGAGCATGTCCTTGGCGCGTTTGAAGGTATTATAGCGTTTAGCAACGGAGTAAAGAGCGTGATTTCTGCCCATTGCCTGAGCTTCCTTCACTAGGGCGAGCTGACGGTGACGATCTTGAAGGGACTCCTGACATTGGCGCGACTCCTCGCACGCCTCGATCCATCTACCAATAATACATAAACGATATTACTATCGTTTCAATAATATTCATGTTTGCAATTTTGTTTAATTTAATACGCGGCTTACTCCTTCCTTTAGTACTTCCTATCAGTGATTCACTTGTTGCCAATATTCTACATTATAATCATTATATATTTGTCACTCTCTATCTTGTTTGTAATTTTAATAATCGAAATTTAAATCAGTTGAAAATACAACATCTTTTTATGCCATTGATATTCAAAGATGTATTACAAAAATAAATATTACGAAAGGTATAATGGAAGTTAAAATGTAGACTACTGTTTCCGCATACTGCACCTTTATACTCGCATCATAGCAAAAAACGACATTACATTTACTTTACATACATTATCATGCTGCAAGGAAAGACGATATGTATGATTACTAGAAATAGAGTCGAGTAGACATTTGTTCCTATTAAAAAGAATAAATATAAGATAAAAGTCGTTTATCAATGAATATTATATCTAAATATATATTAAATATTATTAAAATAAGCTTAAAAGTTATTTTAAAGTGCATATTGGCTTTAATGGGATTTAAATTTTACTTGACGTTAACCAACAGAGCGAATAACATTTTATACCTGTACGAAATCATCAATTCATGATGTACTTCCGAATAAATTAAAAAATATAGTAGAATATTTAATTGTAAATAGATTATTTGCAATAGAATGAATTTAAGTTGCAAATAAATGGATTTATTTTAATATTCAATTAAAATAGAACAAGTACTTAGTAAAACGTAATTGTTACAAGAATTTTCAAAATTTGAAAATTATCAATAGGTATACATACTAAAACATATCAAATGCAATTTCCCTTGTCTTAAATAATAAATATTATAGTACTGTTCAAATAAAGTCAGATAAACATATTTAATATATTTAGAGTATTGGGAAAATATTTTTTCACGTCAAGATTATTCTATACAGACTTTTCATATATTTACCTTAACTTAAAAAATAAATTGTCAATTATCAATATAAATAAATGCAAATAATTTCTTCGTTTCCACTTTAATTTATGTATTTCAAACAATGTAATTTTAGCTGCTTTATTGACTATACGAATAAATTTCATCGTTTTAAAATGCCTTAAGCTCAATCATTATCTTTCTTATAATAAAGCTAATAAGTGACTGACAATTATTCTAAAAGTTTACTAGTTACCATGAATAGAAGACAATTTAATGATCGCGTTACGTAAAATAACCAATTTTTTAAAGATTATAAAATCATCTTTTTCATAACAATCTTTTCCGTTATTAAAATTAATTAAAATCATTATCTAATTTTTTTTTAATCTAATAATTTTAATTATCTGAAGTTGATAACAGTTTAAAAATATTTTATTTTTAAAAATCTTTGTTCCAAATAATACAAACTTGACAATGAAAGATAATTAACAATTTAATTCAATAAACACAAATCTGTTATGTAAGATTTAATGCTTATGATAGGCATAAGTTTAATTATTAATGTAATATTGTAATATTTAATAATAATAATAATAATGTAATAATGTAATATTAATAATAATGTAATATTGCAATACTTCATAAAAAGAGAGAATAATAGATAAAAAGATTGAGAATAATATATAAAAAGACAAATATATGTAATGTACATTAATGTACTATTTTACAATTCGTGGAATAAACAATTGATCTTTGATTGTAGTATAAATATTTGATCACTCTTCTTTTTATAGTTATAAAAATACTTTCAAATGAGTACTTTTTTCAAGCTTCATTTAAAATCACATTAATATAATATAAAGCGATTCTTAAAACGCTTAATAAAATGATTGTAACATTAAGGTCACATTTAGAACTAAAAATATTGCTCGCTAGTATCGTTATGAAACTTATTATTTATCTAACGTATAGAATATTACGTTTCTTAGAAGGACACCCCCTGCCATATAATACAACAATAATAATTCCAACTGTTCAAAGCTGAGCATAAAGCAATATATATATATATAAGACATCGTGAATAATAATAATTTAATTATAAGATATATTGCAGTATTATGGAGTTATACAAAAAATATGCGCCATGGCTATTACTCAATGAACTTTTGGATGGATAAAAAATCTGCCGACAATCTGCCAGCCAAAGAATTACCCGGTCAATTTGTGGCCGAGTGCGGGAAAACTTTTAGCGAGCTCGTCCTTATTGGCAAGCCACTCGGCCCTCATCTCGGCTATCCTCACGGCGAACATGGCAGCCGTCAATTCGAGCTCGAGCTGCTTCCTGCCGACACCCGTACATCTCGCCCTGGCTTGGCACGCGCCATATGTCGCTATGCTGTTCTCGGCACCGGCCCTCCAATCCACCAGAGGATCATAGACGAAGGCCTCCAGGAGGGTGAGGAGAGTTTCGCGGCCGTGTCGCATTACGCGTAACGTGTGCTCGCAGGCCAGTCGGAATATGCCCTGCAAAATCAAGGGAAGGGGTTGTGAAATAAAATTTAAGGACTAGTTAAATTTCTTTCTTATTTAGCAATTTTTATTTAATAAGTATTAGAGCGATGGTTCGCAATCTTTTGACTTTAAAGGCTACCTCGCTCGCTTTACTCATACTCATTGGTTATTTCATTGCAAGTATTGAGATTCTAGCAAATGTTTAATAATATATAATTATAATAAATTTACTTATAATTTTATTATAATACCGAATAAATAAATTTTCAATAGATAATAATATCGTTCACTGCAAAGCTTGTTTAATCATTTCACTTATCTAAAAAACAATGCTTCCCTTATTTTATGCGTACGAGTCTCAATATAACGGGTCGTCCGGTGTCACTGTATATAAAATATTAAAAAAATTGGATATCTGGCTAAATAATTTGTAGTGAATCGTAATACAATAAATCGATCGCTTCTCTATATTGCGTGCACAACAAAGATCAATACTATCGAATGCATATGTATTGAAAAGCTGATCAGATTTCTAACCAGACGCAAGATGTTTAGAGCTTTTATTGATTTTCACAGATGCCACTAGAACAATTTATATACAAGAATTTCAGGATTTTCTTCAATTTTCAGATACAATGCAAATGAATGAGAATAAAATTCTTTTACTATAACCTACGACCTACTTTATATATATATATATACACACACACAGCTATTGATAGCTAGATTTTTCAGCAAACGATAACATTTTTTATTTTACTTTAAAAATAAAATGTTTTGTTTCTATTGAATAAATTAATGTATTTATTTTTCTCATTATTTAATTTTTACCAATTCTAAATAGTTCATATATTGATGCTCTGCGTATTCATATTTAAAAAGCGTTACATATGTAAATTTGGCATATGCGTAAATAAAGAAAATATTCTATTATTTTAGTTTATAATTAAATGATTATCGATGAAGGATTGATATACAATCATCAAAGTGTCATATCTAAACGCTCAAATCAATTAAATAAAAATATATCTACATATCAAATTTATAAAATATTACATAAACCATTGTTTATCTATTTTATTGAATTTGTTAAATATACTTCAAGTCACATAGTAATAGAATTTTTTGACATTAGAGACAATTCATTTCAATTCATTTCAAAGAAAATTTAAATAACAAATGTGAAAGTAATATGCTATTAAATAATTTTTAAATTACCACTAAATTTAAACGATTAAAAATTATTCAATAGTAGATTGAATAGATTTTTAATTGCCACGTTTACTCTTAAATAATAAAGAAGAACTCTAAATTATTTACAGAAGAAATATTACTTATTAACATCCAGTGAAAGTACATAACATAAAAGAAAACTTTTAGGCACAAACTATTAAATTTTATTAAAATTATATTAAAAATTATCTTTTAAGTTCATGATCTATGATCCAAATAAGAATAGTCATTTTTTATTTCTAATTACGCATGTTTGCTCCTCCGATAGTTTATTTTACCAGTAGAGTGCAATAAGACTCTTTGTAAATAATTGTGAATAAATTATATATAAATTATAGTACAAATTGTGACTCAACAATTTAATTTAGTTTTACGGCAAGTGTCTAAATAATAGTGCATCGTGAAAAATTTATATATTATAATTGTACGATACGTAATATAGCGATAATTCATGAAATTTACAGACATAGAATTTCTATTTTATGCTGCTATATCACAATTATGAAAAAGTACTGGCCTTTAATCTTGAAATACATAAAACTTAATATGGCCGCTGATAATAATTGTAAACAAAACCACTGAAAATGATAGAAACATATTCAAAAACTTTTGGAGCAATCAGAATTACTGTTTAAAGCTAGGTAACGATATAATTTAAAATTATACTTGAAATTTCGCGCATTCTTCTTTAATTCATTGTTAATACTAAGTTCTGCTAAGATTTTATTAATTTAATTTATATTGTTTTGCCGAATTTATTCATGAAAATTTTTTGGAGAGTCGAATTTCGAACAGTAGATATAGATTATATGTACCGCTAGATCCCGAAGACCTGAATTTGTACTTTTTATGCACAAGCATTATTTAAAGCACTGTGCTTTCCCCATTAGTTTCGAATATAATTGCGATTTAATCCGGGCTACACCTGAAAGTCAATCCTCAACAGCCTTGAAACAGCGAAACCACCTCAAATTTCATCTCACCATTAAGTAGGCAAGCCGATTAAGTGAAAATATGAAATATGAAATCAACACAAGCAGCATGCTAATCTGCGTATTTACGAATTGTATAATTTTAGCATAAATTCACATCAAATTCTAACAACCCCCATTCTAACGAGAAGCTTATAACCAATTAAGCATTCGCCAACATTCGCCACCATAGCATCACCATCGCCGGATAACATCCCCCTACCGCTTGGTAGCATACGACGATCGTCTATTTCAAGCGTCTCAGTCTCGGCAGCGACGCCGACGAAGCACCACGAGCTCGGCGACCGGACGCCGCAGCTCCTAGGCATGGGCGTCGCGATGATGGCGGCCAACGTCAGTCTCGGGGAACCGTTCGGCCAGAGGTGAGCGATAAGGATGGCGGCTATCTCGATAAATCAATTTAAAGACCAACACCGAATGGTTGAGCTCATCTCCTCGAATTGGGTGGATGACGAATGGTATACCGTTGGTAGGCTTGGTTTTTCCTTGGCGATTTGAAATATGAGGACCACCTCTGGCGAGTTGTGAAAAACTTGAGTGACGTATCGTTTGCGAGCAGGTAAACGTCTGTGAGCGGCTGACTATTGGTATGAGTCATTTGAGATTTACATGTTCTCAGACCAATTTCTTATGGCTTGCTTAGCAATTATAAAACCGTACTTGGAAATTTAAAAGGTGTTGATGTTTACATTGAAATTATAGTTTATGAAGAGGTTTGTTATCCTAAGATGCATTTTGAAAATGATAATCGGCTACTGTATCGACATCATGTAGGACAAAAAATAGACGATGTTTTATAATGAACCTTGAATATTAGAGTATTAGACTGTATGCAACATACTAGATGAATATCATATTTAATAACACCGTTGTTTGTAGAAACGAAACGAATCCTCCTAATAATTCTTAATACGTTTAATTATGACAGATACTGATATTAGAGAAAGTAGTTTTGTATTCTCTCCTCAATTTTTCAAATAGCGATGTAGATTTTTATAACTTTCAACAACATTTTTGTTCTTACAATAAAGCAGACGGATATATATATATATGTATAAATTAGGTAAAAGATGTGCATGCAGTATTTTATACTTTTTTGAAATAATAAGATTTATATTAATAAATGAAAATCTTATTCCATTAGTTCATCTTTTATAATTTTATAATTTAGGTTGTAGTATCAGTATAGCAGTATACTAATTTAAATTACTCTAATTACGGTGTAATAAATAAACGTGTTAATAAAAACAGTCAAATAATAGTAATAATCTTGTTAAAAGGGAAAGCATTTCCAAGATATATTTTGGAAATGACTCATAAGCTAATTTTTTCGAAGAATGTAGAAACTATTAAATGAGTTTGTTTGTTTGCTGTGTATGTGTACGTGCGCGTGAAGGAGAGCGATTGCTCGTGAATATCTTCAAATTAAAATATTTTTAATAGTAGTGCTCTAAATTAATTATAAATATGTAAATATTCAAAACATAATTGAAAACTTGACATTTTAGTAAAACTTTCAATTTGAATATTATATAGAATATTACATTCTTGACTTAATTAGTAACTGCGCTCAAACAATTTTTTTACTGCATTTTTAATCATTCGATTAATTTTTATACAAATTTTATTATTTTTAAAAATAATTTTAAAAAATCATATCTTAAATTATAAGTTTTCACAATCATTTAACGCAATATATATATATATATAGAGCAATGGTATAATTTATGCACTAACAATCGTGTCACTTAAACATTGAAAACACTGTATCTTAACTTTTAATTATCGATTCTTGGGGAGAAAAACTGATTGATTAAAAACAAATAGCACAAGCATTTTAGTTTTATCGGTTCTCTTTCAATGTTTATGTAATTCTTCGATAAGTTTAGATTGACATCGCGCAAGATAATTTACACATAAATTTTTGTCATTCATAAAATGCTGTTTAAAAAAAGGAATAAATAATAATAATACAGATGAATTGTAAATAATAATTATAAATGAAAATAAATAAACAAATAAGAAAACTGTGCAATAATTTTAACTTAAAAAAAATTCTGTAGAAATTGTAATATTTTACATTATTTAACAACTTATTTTTAACTTTAATAGCTTAACTAAAAAATTTTTATTAATATAAGAATATAGTGACGTTAGGTTAAAATAACCGTAATATATCCGTAAAACAGTTCTTAATTTCACGAAAATTTTCGTATCGCCTATTACTTATAAATTATTTTTATATTGTTCATAGTAGCAATATTAGTGCTATTAAAATTATTAATCGTACGACGTTTATTTTGCTGTTATAATTCATCATAACGACATAGTATGCATATTACGGGATAAATATAAATTACTTTGTATAAAACAATTTTATACGTTGAAATTAAATATAATACAGCTAGAGTATTTCTAATAATTAGAAAGGTCACGTCTTTGTACCTTACGATAAATCTGCATGAATCACGTTTAAACAATCGTAATAAAATGAGGAGCTAGAATGCAGGTTCTCATAAATGTATTTATACTTATCACAGAAAGTCTTGAAAGCTCACTTTCCATTCATAGGAAAATTGTCATTCGCATATCTGTGAATATCATTGATGATATTTGACCGCTGTTTTTATCCGCAACATCCGGTATTTTAAATCTATGAAATGTACAACTATCCATAGTGTAATAGGACGATTGTGCTTCAACGTGTATGTGCAGTTCGGCGCGTTTCTGTGATATATGTTGGGTCTTGGTCGACGTCGTGGTGCTAATAACAATCCTCCTTGGCAACGTCCTGACGATCTTGGCAGTGAGGCTAAGCCGACGACTGCGGAGCGTCACATCCAATCACCTGATACTCAGCTTGGCGATCTCAGACCTCATCGTCGGGCTAGCCGTACTGTACCATCTCTTCTTCTTCCTCAGTAGCAGTCTCAATAATAATAAGGCCACGTGTCTTATGAGGTCTTGACATTTGCTCAACGATTTTCAAGTACTAAGCGCTGCCTCGCGATAATTAGCACTATTACTACACTAATCGGCAAGAAATATAAAAGCAGAATGGTTGATTGAACGTGAATTTAATTTTATTCTATATTTTATTAGAGCTTCAATATCTTTAGATTTCAAAGAAAATGTTTCAAATTAATAACCGTAGATTTATTGGAAATATATTTAAAGTACTCTATTAAAAACAAAAACATTTTAAAAATAAAACTAAAGATTCAATTATACTTTCGCTTGTACCTTCTTATTAAATACTTTCTAAAATAAATTATTGAAATACGTTTAATAGACAACAATTACTGTTAATAGCAAGAAACTTTATATATAATATTTAACGGAAGTTATTTTGAACAATTTAAGTTTTTAATTTTGCAATACTGACTGCGACTTAACGCTTATTCCGATAATATAGTAAGTATTTACATAAAATCTCGATTTAATGACTAAATATTGAGAAATACTTTATATTTCAATTTCAATGGCTATTCAAGTAATATAAAAATATTAAATTAAAATTACAATAAAATAATTATTAATTGCATAAAGACAGAATTGCGTTTCTCAAATATCAACAATAAGTTTACAAAGCAAAGATTTTTATGAAATTGTTTGTAATTTCTAACTGTAGTGTCAGTTTTATTCACTCATTTGGTGTTACATTACCTTTTCTACAATTAAATTAAAAGATTTATAATTACTACATTTGTTTTCGGAAATTAATTAAACTCAACATAGATAAATCATTATTACTGTATCAATTGAAAAAAGCTAAACATTTTATGTCACGTATTCTCTAATCATACCCTCCGCTATCTTTCTTATTAATACAATTTAATATATTTATCGAGCATATAAATAATAGTATATATTAATGGCTATATTACAAACATTTTAAATTCATTAATTATTTAAGACAATGAAACTATAGAAATAGCTATAATAATGAAAACTGGCAAGAGCAAATATCTTATCTAGTCAATGTTTAACAAAATGCTGATAACGAAAAAACTTTTACCACAATTAGCACTAAATAAATAAACATCAATATCCATTACATATATGTCCTTGGAGAGGATGTCCTTGCAATTAACGCACAAAAATACTGCATACGTAGGTTTGTGTTTCTATCATGCGGATGTTGTGCGAGCTTTTGCAATGTGACAGCTATTGCGATCGATCGATACTTTGCAATTGTCCATCCACTTAAATATCCGGAATACGTCACGAGGAAGCTCGTTTTCATCATAATAGCCGTAAATTGGTGTTCTGCGATCTTCATCTCAACCATTCCCACCTACTGGAACAAATACGATGAATCGAACAGCTGCGAACTCGATACTGTTATACCAAGGTGCCTTTTATTTGATTTTAATAGCAAATTTACTTCCTTATTTAACCATTGTTAGAGAAAAGTCTCAATTTTTAACTACATAAATTATGAAAATAGACAAGATTGATGGGTATCGAAACTTTAGCGAGAAATAGTTTTACCTGATGAAAAGTTAGTTCAATTAATAGCACGGATATAAGTTCAAGTAAATATTCTAAAAATCGCTTTGCAATATATTTAAAGAAAATTGATAAATATTCTTCAGCTAATATTAAAAAATAATGTTAAAATATTCACTTGATTTGTGCGCAGGAGTGAATAATTTAATTTAAGTAAGTGACGTGAATTTAAATCTCATTGCCAATAAAGATATTTTAAATCTTTTATGCATAATCATTTATTGCTCGGGTGATAAAACAATTCAGCCAAACATGCAACATATGCACATATCGATAAAGTTACTTGTAACATACGATGAACTTGAATCATCCATATTATTCTATCAGGACACAATACCATTGTGACTACAGTTTATAGCATGTGGATTGTTTTAAAAAGTGTGATACATATATTTATCAGATTTGATGCATTTCCTTTTTGTACTTTAACAGTATTTAATAATTAATAAGTGAATTTGACAATATGTATTATATTACCAAGGCATAAGTAAGTGTTAAAATCTGTCGATTATCATAAGCGTAAAAATATAGTTAGAAATCATCAGAGCCACTTCCATTAGGGTTAAAAATTTTTAATCAAGAAAAACCAATGACTATTGGTAATATATTACACGGATTTATAAAATGAATTATATGTTATAGGTATTATACTGTTGCGATTTTGACGCCTCTATTTCTTATGGTGTGGCTCAGTATTCTGCTACTGTACTGGAGAATTTGGAAGGAGGCAAAAACTCATGCTCAAAGATGGAAGACAAATGGCTTTATCGATTTCGATTCAAGTCACTGGAAAAGTATTCAGGTATATACCGGACTTATTTTTATGATTTATGCATGATTAAATGTAGGCTAACGTTTTAATGAAATGCATAATAAATATAATTTAAAAAATTCTCTAATATAAATCTGTAAAATCTACATATACCGATAATTAAGGCTTAACTCTAATACATCATCATTACAAATTTCATTCAATGTCATTCCTGCTACGTGCAATTGTATTGAATTTATATTTATAAAAAAATTAACTCAATAATTTTGTCTGATCTCAATATACTGCCCAACTCTCGAATAATCAAAATAGAATATAATTCAACAACGATACGACGATGTAAACATTAATGAGAATTTTCAGCAAAACTCTTAATTTATGTGTACACGCTTATAAATATGTCGAGCAAATTTCTTACAAACTGACTCACTTCCACCCCGTTAGATAAGAATTGCCAAACCAATATACACGCTTTCATGCTTACTTTCCCGATCGATCATCAACTATCACGAATTTGCCCCATGTACAGGTAGTCTTATTGATCTTGGGATGTTTCTCAATTTGTTGGCTGCCGTACGTTGTGGTAGCATTTATCCAAGTCATAAATGCTCGGAGCAAGCCAAGCCCTACGGTTTACCGCGTGATGTTCTCGATCGCGATGTGCAACAGCGGCGTAAACCCCATAATCTACGCGTGGAAGAATCCAAGCTTCCGTAAGGCCTTTCATCGGCTGCTGCATCTCCGTACCCCCGACCACAACAACTACAATTCGAGTTTCAAGAATTACCTCCGTAAACAGAACGAGCTCGAGCTCGAGGCCAAAAAGGATTTCGAGCCGGCGTTTATCGTAAGGCCGAGCGCCTGCGAGGAGTCAGGACAGGTCACGACCTTGTAAACTTTTTTCACGGATCATCCGTAAGAATTAGTCTTTGGTAGATGAAGTTCCCGGGCCATTCCAGAAACTACACACAATATCTTATGTATTTCTATAACGTGTTTTAATTTGTTTTGATGAAAAATAGATTAGCTGTTGATCTTTATTTGTGCGAATTGCTATCTGAACTATTAATTCATTTACAGTACAGATAGAAAATTTACGGTAATGTAAGACTATTATTATTATCAACGGTACTCACATTCTGAAATATGAAAATGCTCATATATTGTTATGTTTGTATGCATGTATATAATTATAGTAACAAAATGAATGGAAATTATAATAGAATATAATATTAGGATTTATTAAAAGTTAAAATATATATCTAAGAAATATAAATCTAAAGCCAAGGAAGGTAACAAGAATATTTTAGTAAAATATTCGCGTTTCTTCGAAAAAAAATATATGTATGTATTAATGTATTAATAGACATGCATCGTGCATGTATCCTTGAAGCACTAAATTTATTATGCTTTTTGTCTTTTTCCATTATTGCATCACTGTCTGCTTCTTTTGACTGCCGCGATTAAAGCATAATTTCATCATAATATCGTCGATTTTTAAGTTTTAAATATGAAAAGATATTGTATTCATTTCCTTCTAAACGACTAAATCGATAGTTCATTTACAACATTTTACATTTCACGAATATTGTTACAGTAATATACAGTAATATATATATATATATATATATATGTAATAAACATACACAACATATAAATTATTACATTAATTTATTTCATCACATTTAAGAAAATCTAAAGCAAAAATAACAATTATAAGTAATTTTTTATAAATAATAAAAGAATACCTTTTAAAAAACTAACGAACTTTTTAAATTCAATAAAGTATAAAAGAGTTTGTGAATAATCTTAATTATATTAAAGTTTTCTGTAGTAAATATTTGGTGCTACTCAACATAAATTAAAGTAATAGTAATGAAATAAAATCTAGTAATATCCAGAGTGCCTCAATGAAATATAATCAATTATATGCACAAGTAGCTATATCTTAAATTATATAAGAAATATAATCATTACGAGATTTTTATAAGAAAAGCGAAAAATTGATATGGCTGGTCAGAAAAATCTGATTGATTATCAATTTAAAATCGCCAATACCAATCATCACTAATTATTTTCAATTAGTATAAATTTTACAATCATATTGCAATTATATTTATTGCAACAAAAATACTTTGGGACTGTAATATAAGTTAAGTTCTGTGTAAGATAAGTTTTGTTGCAAAAATATTTGTTTCTGAGAATCTATAACAAAGAAATCTATACCTTAAGGCTACTTATTATAATGCAAGCTAAAAAAATATCTTATCACTTAATAATAAATATCGAAATATGGTAATATTCCACACAGATTGTATGCATAATCATTTTACAAAGAAGAGAAAATAAATCTTCATATAATAATTTAGTTTAAGGTTTAATTGCTAAGAAACAATTTTATGTAACATTTTTAAATAATAGACTTAAAAAGCTATATAATTATAAAAGTATTATAGTAAGTTATATATATTGAATTACTATTATATAAATTATTAAGAAAGAATATAAATAAACCACTCTAACATTAACAAAATTCAAAATAAATCAATGTTTATCTAAATAATATCTCATTTAAATAAACACCTTAACTTTATAAAGTTGAGAATTAATTCGTTTATATGAAAGTTAAGGTAAAAAAATGAAAATATACTGAAGTAAATTTTATTACTGAAATATAAAAAAACTAATAATTTTTTAATAAAAAGTAATATCAACTTAATGATTTAGACCATACTTGATAACACCATATATTTTACCGGTTATATTTATTATATTTTATATCGCATTTTTATTAAATTAAAAGTCTTAATTATGTTTATACTTAACCATAAGAGTAGATTTAAAAAATGCTAAAAATTTATGAGCTTATAATCTTATAAAGTTAAATTATTTATTTATTATATATAGCTAAATTACGTAAAGTATTTAGTATTTAAAAATATTTCACAACCTAAACCATCAATAGATCATATTAATAACAATACGGTAAAAATATAGTAGATAAAATATTGAGAAATGATATAATAAAATATCTATCTATATAAACGTAAAAATATAGATGTAAATATTTATACATACTAACAGCAGCTTAAATTGTTGTGTAATTAATTCAATCAATGCTTATTCACAATTTTCAAAAACATCTTATTAATATTTTCAATAGCATGAAAATAAAATTGTATTGATTACATTATATTATTCACTTGAGATTATGGATTTTTTTTAAAATGCTCGTAAGTTTATTACGTTGTGAACAGTGTCGATTGAATTAAAGTTTCTATTTTAATTAAGCTAAAATGTATAAATTTGTATCTGAAATTTAAAATGAATTCCACGGAATTAAATAAAACGGTTTTACTGGAAATGAAATACTTTTTCTTCTTCTTTTAATTAAATATTCCTCTTCGCTTTTACATTCTTGTTAAAATATACGGAATACAACTACGCTAAAAATGTAAGTATATATAGCTGCAGAATTTAGATACTAAAGGTATAAGGTAAATATCGTTTTAATAAAATTTACAAATTTTAACATATAAAAATATTCATAAATTTATCATAAATATGTTCTGGAATCAAAAGAAATGTTAAATTGCCATTTACAAGTTGAATCATATAATACAGATTTGTGGTGTAAGTAATAGTATTTTTAATACAATACATTGCTATAATGCAATTAGTAAAATTAACTTAAAATGTTAAGAAATTACATAATAATTGTAAATTTTAATTAAATTTTAATGAAAACTTATTCTATATGTCTCAAAAAATTCGATTATTATATTACAAATTATTTTAACAAAACTATTAAATATTTATTTGTAATCAAAAAATCTTAAAAAAAAATACTACAATGAACAATAACCATTAATTTTTTAAGGCTCTAGGATTGTAAATTTATAAATTTATTATAAACGCTTAAATTCGTTTAATTGTAAAACATTTTAATTTAAAATTAAAAACAAAAAATTAGCTTATAATAATAATAATGATAATTTAAAATTATATATGTATATTAAAAATAACATTAATCCATGAAATACGTTATATAAAAAGCTGTTTCTATTCAATAATCATGTTTATTTCAAATAAGTAAGAGCTTTTTTTACATAATGGTTCAAATTTGAATGATATGAAAGTTTTTATTAGTAAGCAACCAAATAATTGTGTAACATGTTGATATAATCACATTATAAAAAACTTACTTCAATAATAAATTTGTTATCGTTTAATGTCGAAAGTAAGCATTATCATTGTGTTTTAATTTTCAACATTCCCTAATCAGAATAAATTTTAAAAAGCAACACTTTCATTTTTTATCTGAATTTACTGGTTTATTATATTTAAAATGTAGACGTTGCAGTTGATTACTAGGATTAAATTGTATCAAATAAAAATTTAAATAAATAACTATTTATAATTATTCGATGAATTATTTTATTTAAAAGAAAAAACGAATCAATGTATTATATAATAACTTCATCATAATGCATTTGTATGTAATTATTTATATAACATTTTTATTGTTAGACCGACTGACCTATTAAAATCATAATTGAGATATATAATCCTATTAATACTATGTATACACTATTAAAGATATTTTTATGCCGATTAACGAAAACGTATTGTTTTAAAAACTTACCTCGACCCCAGTTACTCCTAAAGCAGCTTTGATATTTGGTGTCATACGGAAAGGTACTTTCTCAGGTACACGCAAAGTCTTGCCCTTTTCGAAGCAGACGTTGTAGTCAATGTGAACAACCTCGCCTGTGTTGAGGTCGACAAGCACGTTGTCGAGATGTCGGTCGCCCAGACCAATTATGTAACCAATTATAGACATCACTGCTACAGAGTACGAGTAGTTCTTCGTTGCCTGCCACCAGCTGCCTGCGTTAATACTGCTGCACCAAATTTCACTATAAGGTGAATAAAATAATGCATCTGTAGTTTTTTCCGTTATTATCAAAGTAATCATCTTATGAAGTGTACTAATTCGCCAACGTAATTTGTTTAAATCACATGGATTTAAGTCAAAAAAGAAAAACTCACTTGGCAAGCAAATCTTTGGGCGTCTCAGCCATGAGTTCAGCGAGCACTTGCTTGAGAATTGGCAATGGCCAATCCTTCCTGTTCTCCGTACTTATGCCCCGTTCTTTGAGCAGAGGGGTGAGTTTGCTGTAAAAAAGCTCCGAAGGTCTTAATATCGCAGAATTGGAAGCCTTGTTGCCCATTGCACTCTCGCGCTGCTGCCAGCGTTTGTAAAGTGCGAAAAGAGGCGTGACACCATCAACCCATTGAATGAGGCCGCTACGGGGTCCAAGAGGTATCACAGAATAGTGACGAGCACGGTATACTTTCTTTACGGCGTTATTATTGTCCTTGGACATCATTGTGTTACAAATGCTAAGGAATTGCATTATACGCTCATCCAAATGGAGATCCTCCAAGCCTTTGAAAAGGTAAGTGTATACATGTCCGTCCGAGCCTCGAAAAACTAGCTTTTTCGGTTTTGTTTTCGTCGGTAGTATCTGCACATTATTATCTACGGACTTTATAGTCACCATTCTGTTAACAAGTTAAAGAAAAATACTAGGTTAAGCGGAGTTATTAACGCGATTAAAAAAAAAGTATATAAAAAAGTATAATTATCTTGATATAATGATCAATTGTACGAAAGTGAGTAGTCAAAGAAACGTATTTTGGAAAATATTTTAATTAAAAGGCAGTACATTACCTAGATGTGGAGATACCAGGCATAGCGATGGAAGTGTCTTTGAATTTCACTAGAGTGGGACTAATGTCTGACATTAATAGTGAATATGCTCCTCGTTTATGCACCTTTTGTGCAAGTTTGGCCTCCAATTCTTTTAATGGCAAAGCTGCTGCTCGAGGCTTTGCCGGATTCTTTGGATTTTTTAACTTATCGATGACGCGTTCGATGTATGGGCCAAACTTCACCTACGATTAAAAATACATTTATTTAATAAATATGTTTAAAAAGAAAAAAATTTTTACATATATATTTTTAAAAAGTAAAGTCAAGCAACTAAATACATTTTTTGTGATGTACAATTTAACATATTACAAATGTTCATATCATGCAAATACATTGAGTGCAAAAATAATACCTGGAAATATTTTTCGTGTGGAGTTTCGACAGGTACTGATGTCATTGCCAAAAGATTTTCTAAGATAAAAATAATAGGTTTCAAAATGATGCGGTGCTTCTCAGCTATCAATCTGTCTTTTTCTTCGGGTAAAAGCCATATATTATCTTGAACTTTTTGCACCTCCAACTCAAGCTGCTCGAATCTTTTGCTAATTTCTGAATGATGCTGGCATAAAGTTGCAAGCCACAATTCATCCCATAATAAAGTAATTCTTCGCAATTCCCGTACTAAAATTTTAACCTGAAATGCAAATATAAAATAATTTTATATTAAATTGATTTTTCGTCGATATTTTTATTACTTTTTAAAGTTTTACCAAAGTACTTGAATTTTAGAATATTTATGAATTTTAATAAAAAGATTCTATATACAATATCAACCATTCTTATTTGCATTTTGAATTATAAAATAAAAATAATACAATTAAAGCATCGCTTTCTTACTTGATCGACGGAATCGGGAATTCTATTTGATAAACAATCGGTCAGTTGCGCAAAGCACACGTCCATGAAGCCTTGATTGGCGTCTTGGCAATAATCACCATCCTCGGTAGAAAAGTAATCTATGTCAGCGGCCTCATCGCTGCCGACCTCCTTGTCGAAGTCAGTGCCCTGTAAACTCTTAATTTGGCCGCTGGATACGGCCCCCACGACAGCCGGAAACGTTATTAAATGAGGCGAATTTTCAGCAACGCGGCAGAGTAACTCCGAGACACGTGTCCTTACGTAACACTCAGGATGACTAAGTCTAGAGAAAAGTTGAGGTATTATCTCCTTCCAAGGGCCCGTGGGAGTCGTCGAAAGCCCGGACTCGAGGACGTTCTGCAGTTCAGAGGCGTGCTTCACCACTAGCCGGAGTAACCGTAGAGTTGCCGTGATAGTCTCGCAGTCATTGGTGTCCTTAGCTAATAAAAGACATTGCATATGATTTATACGCTTTTAGCTCATTTTTTAAAATATAATGATTAGAAATATGAATTGTTTTTCTACAATTTAACCCCAAAATATAGACGCTAATTGCAAAGTTATGAATACCATATGCATATGAAAGGAAATGATAAAAGAATCTTTACGGTATAATTAAAACTAAAAATTAGAAATTTTTATTCTTAATCTGAGTAAGCATATTAGAAAAAATAATGCAAAGTTGAATAGAATTCTCTTAAGATATTAGTGAAAAAGATATCCATATCCAAATGAATGAAGATGGTAAGAATCAAGGTGAAGAAATAGAATCAATATACACATGGAAACAGCAAAAAGCAGCCATTCTATCGATAAGAAAGAACATGTATGCGACAAAACCATTTATACATCATTGTCGCACTACAAACTAAAGTTACTTCATATTATTCTACTCTGATATTTTCACTATAATGTAAATAAAAATAGTATAAATATCCATTTATATTATATATATATATCTACCATTAGTTGACCGGAAAAAAAGAAAGAAAAAGAAAAAAAGGAAAAAAGAAAAAAAAAGATTTACATGGCATAATTCATTCCCGTAAGTAATACATTTAACATTTTTATATATTTTTTGTATTTTTAGCATGTGTAAAATTAGTTCTTTGGAACATCATTTCTTTTTCTATTATTTTATAAATAAAAAATTTTTTAGACATATATTTATTTTTCATTGTTCAACTTAAATTTCTATTTCATAGGCCAATCAACTCCTATTTTTACTGATACAGACGATGATGCATATAAAATATAGAGGAAAAGATCTGAATCATTTCCTCTATAAACGAAAGCCTCTGAACCACCTTTTATTTGTAATGAGTGCAACGGTCTTAAAAATTTTGAACAATAGAAACTACCTCAGGATTTACTGCCAAATAAAACTGCGTCGTTACAATTTATGTATATCAAACAAGAAAAATTTCAAGTAAAATAATACATAAAATATATTTATAAGATTAACATCTTGTATACCTAATTGTAAATACTTGAAGTAAGCATTTGCAGATAATTCATAGTATGAATAAATGCGGGCTTGTGCTTGTCGCCAAATGTCCACTAGTATGCCAAGATGTTCACTACTAGCACATTTTAGAATTGGAACACTACGTAAGAGGTGCTCAATAGTTTCCGAAGTGTTCACGTCATGAGTGTCGATATCTCCTACAAAAGAAAGTTTTTTATTTTTCATTATATACACATGATAAATTGACGTAAAAGTAATCGAAGTGTTTTGAGTGCTTCATTTATTATATCTTTATTTTAAAATGTTGAGACGCGTGCGAAATACAAATACTTCATTTAAATATCTTTGTTGATAAGAATCGAGATAACAATATAAAAATCTAACTTGGTTTATTTTTGTTTGCCTTCGATATCATACTCATCAGTACTTGGCTCAGTTTACCTTCATCCTCAGGTACGACGCGATTCTTTTGGCCGAGAATCGTAAGCACCGCGTTAAGGTCGACCTCAGTCACGTCGGAAGGCAAAAGCGATTGTATGCTCATTTTATCGTTATCGGTAAGAAGTCCGCTGCTGGGGTTGTCGACAATCTTCCTGCCCCATTTGTAGCACCAGGCGGCAAAGTTGGACCAGACAGCAGGCAAGTCTGGACACTGGTTAACCCCGAGCTGCACAAGCTTGCCAACTATGATATCCGAAGGAGGTATAAGCTCAGTCGTTTTGCCGAAAAGTTTATCCATGAGGCCGTCATTGTGCAAGGATTCGAAGCACAGTAGTTCTTCGAGCTGCGGATTATTCTCCACCTTCGCGTCTTGCTGTATCCATTTTCCTATAAACATTGAGAACTGGATCACGCTTTTGTTCAACTCTATTGATATTAAATTTGTACCTCGTTCTATATTTTTGAATAATATTTTTATGATGCTGCATCTTTAAGTGGTAAAAACACAGTTTAAAATATTCTATTCAAAGTACCTTACGTACAATGAAACTGTTATACAAAATTGTTAAATAGAAACTTAAATAAAAATATTCTATTTATTTTTGTTCATAGTGATAAGTAAACTTCCATTCAACATTATGGAAAGCTATGACAAACGTCATTATGAAAAAAAATTTTAAAAAATTAGTAAACTGTAACTCAAAAGATAAAACAATTCGTGATTTCTTTGACATTAACAAATCAATTATTGGTGATAAATACCAGTATTGATTTGATGATAAATGGTAAATTAAATGATAAAATGATAAATGATAAAAAATCTTATCCTAACATTGAAAATCTATAAGTTTCATATTTGTTAGTGAAACGATATAAGCAGGACAATCCAAATGCAAAATATCATGAAGAAATTATCTCGGAAGAAAAGAATCTTTTGTTTTATGAACTTACCTAAAGTGAGCAAAACCTTGGTTCCAACCTCCCTCAGTTCAGCAGGTGCTTGTTCTCCCGCTGCCACGATACTTCTAGATATTCCCAACGCGGTAACACTGCAAACTTTGAGCGCCTCATCCGTTCTCTCCATATTATATAACAACTTCGAAGTCTCCCTAAAGGCCCTCGTGTTATCTTCAGACCAGTTGATCTGCGTCGCTGCTTCAGTATTGTTCAGTACCTCCTCGACGATATCTTGGAAAATGGTACTGTGTGTCGCGAGACCACAGCCTGAGGCAAAGTACCTGCCGAGTTCACGCTGGGCAAGTCCGAAATTGCCTTCCTTGCGAGCCGTACGAGCCACGTGTAATCGTAACGCCTCTACGTCATTCAGCTCGTAAGAACACTTCTCCATTTTTCTAAAGTATTTCGACCACCAAAGCACCTGCGTCAGCACACTCGAACTCAAGTCGTTCAACTTGTCCACCTGGAATACCAGTGATTGTTAATATTTTCACTTACGTCAAATGTGATTACAAGAGTTTTGATCAAAAGCCGTTTCTTTCTCTTACATATTAAAATCAATTAATAATGTAATGAAGCAAAAGTTTAAAGATAATTTTAACAGTCATTCAATAATAAAAAAAAAAAAAAGATAAGATAGTGCTTACTTGTGACAATTCAAAAACATTTACACGACTTCCCTTGTCATTATTCAACAGATTACTAAGACCCGCAGCTGCGTACTGTACGAGAATCGCGTCGTTCAGATATTCGGAAGGTACGTTTCTGAGTCCCTCCTCCATTGTCCTGGCAGCAACCTTTCTGCACCTTTCAACATCCTCAAAGAAATTGTTCTCATTGTCTTCTACATGAATTCTCAACGCAATATTAGTAAGTGTATTAAAGCATTCGATCATTGTCTTGGCGCAACTCCAGTTAGTTTTGGCCTCTTCGTCCAGCAGCGTCCAGTCAGAAAGCTCCTGCAGAGATAATGCCTCGGCCTCTTCGAACTTTCTTAAGCATGTCGCTTGCTGAGGTGCAATGCTTTCGCACATTTGTTTACGCAAGCCCAAGTTCTTCTGTTGCTCGAAAATCTCGGATTCGCGAATCTTCCAATTTTCGAGTTGCGTCCAGTCGCAAACTGAACGGTAACATTTGGATAATTGCTCCATACAGAATACAGCGACCTGAAAAAATAAACAAATTCAAAATTCACCAATAATATTATAAATTGCTTGTGAAATAAATATTATGTATAAATAATATGTAGGACTTAAGTATTACAATATAATATTCAAATTTCATCACAAGATATTATTTAAGTTAAGAAACAAGCTAATTGTAGTAAAAATTACTAAATTAATAAATTTAGTAATTAATAAATATTAGTCATTGTAATTGTAATAATTTCAATAACAATACTCTAGTGCTTGTAGATTTTCGTAAATTTTTTTAAATATAAAAGGGATAAACATTATTCAATCAATGGTTGATGATGGCTTGATTGCAAGAATTAATTTGACATTGTGATACATCGCAATTAATTTAATAAGGCGTTTGCATTATTTTTATACCCAAAAATAACGTATATCCAAAGTTATGCCATAATTTTTCAAATTAGGTTAGTCTACGTAAAGTTAAACTAATGATATGGAATAAGTAGCAACCAAAATTTCAATAATAACCTGGACGAAAGTTATTGATTATTATTGCTGCTATTGAACAAAAGAACTGTTACAGAATTGTTATATGTGACTACTACTTTAAAACTATGACACATTTTTGAAAATAATCATCCCATCATTGAGCATATATAAAGCCTTTTGCTTAGTAACCAAATTTAAGTCTCACTTGTAGCTCAAACTGAACAATGCCAAAATTTACCTATCAAATGATTGAAATCTAAACAAAACTAACTCAACACTCTTTCAAATCAAAAATATATTTTAATCCATACAATTGGCTATATTTAATTCAGACAAATGGCTATGTAGCAGCCAAGATTTATTCTTTTTAGCATACTTTTTATCATATTCAAATTAGGCTTAAAATGTAATACTTATAAGTATAGTGGAATTAAAAACATCATTTCTGATTGAGTAATGAAATCGAAACATGTGATACCTATTTTCGAAATGCAGTATGAAGAACAGATAATCATCGAAAATCAAGGGAAAATCTATATTGACTGTAGCCAAGCTAAATACCTCAAAAGTGTTCAATTAAGCACTAAAAGGACTACATCTCAAACTCAAAATGGAAGCTTGGATACTTACTGAAGTGTTAATCGGACACAGAAGACTTCGTTATTTATGTAAACGATGAGAGTCGGGGATAATCTCCGATGCAACTGTAAAAGTAACTCGAGCCTATTTTCCATATATTATCGCTAAATACTAAAAAATGTTCTTCTCTATTGAGACAAAAGTTACAATTAAATAAGTGATAAAAGCGCGTTCCTTACGTAATGATGTCTGAATAAAAACGCAAGTTCATACAATGAAGGAATGCAAAAAAAAAATTATTTGTTGGTCAAAACATACTTGCTTATACACAATAACATACAAATTTGTTGTACCTGAGAATCTCCTCCTTCGTTGCTTGATCGAACTTCAGAAGCTTTGACATCTTCATCGGAACGTACTAGAATTTGTTCTTCAAGAATTTGACGATAATTTTCGGCTGCAGATTCGTGTTTTCCAGCTGCTTCCTCAATCGCTGCTTTTAGCCATACGAATTTGCGATCTTTCTCCTTTATGTAAACATACAAACCTAAAAAAAATGATCGATTTTGTTTAAGCCGTTTAATAATAATCCATTCTTTAAAAGCTACATATTTTATAAATTGAATATTTAATACTTCTCAGTTATTACACATTAGTTTTATTTTTACTTCATTGTCTATTCATTTTAAAAACACGATGCAATGAAATAAAAAATTTTCATGAAACTACGTAATTGTAATAATTCGTTATAAAATGCAGTAATCAAAGATATTTTTCAATAAATTTAAAGAATACCTTGAAGCGCCTCTGCCTCCCTCAACATGACCATTGCCTTAGCAACACACAGCGTTGCCCTTTCAAATTCTGCACCCTGAATGTTATTAGCAATGATTAGATCTTCCAACAATTTCTGACCATTCCTCAATGCATTACTAGCCAATCCAGCGTGTAAAGAAACTACACATAATGCTAATCTAATGCGATTAAGCCATTCCCGACAAGTGGATCTGTAAAAGAATAACAAAATTTCAAAAGATTGATAGTTTCATTTAAACTATAAGTTTTTATATTAAATTTGTCAACAATTCTATACTAATAAAATAAAAAAATTGAGTAAATATTAACGACAGTAAACATTAATAATTTAAATTCCAAGAAAATTGGATATCGTATACTTACTAAGAAAATAATAATGAGTGATTTCTAACTTTACACAAACTACATTTTCGTAACACCTTATGAATATATCAGGAAGGTAAGTAGTAATCCTAACCTGTTTGTATGAAAGAATGTGCGAACAGACTTAGAATGAGGTACCAATGCGACAGCACAGCCCTCAGCCGCATTGTGTATGACCCGCTCAAGATGCTCAAGAAACTCAACCAAAAGTCGCACGCGCGTGTGCTCATGCAACAGATAATCGAGGCCACGCTTATCTTTTTTTGGCATCTCTGACACATAAGATATCTCACGAGCCAACATCTTCAAAGCTCCTTCGATCGTTGTAAAGGTTTCCTGTGGTTTTCCTAGAGGAGTGCGAAGCTTATTGAGTACACAGTGTTGGGCGGCATCAAATCCGCCCCAAAAAAATAAGATGGAGCAATTGGCCAGAGCCAATTCATACATCTTAGCCATAGTTTCGTTATCTGGTCTAAAATAGAAATGCAATCAATAAATTTATTGTATATTCAAAGAAAACTTTTTTTATTTTCAAGCTGAAATACGTAAATTTGAATTTTGCTTAATGCTTTTTTGAGCAAAACCTGTTTTAATATAATTTGATTAATCAATTAATACATTGATTTGAAATATTTTATATAAATCTTACCTACAAATGTTTATATATACAAATATTTACACATCTTATATAGTATCTTATACAAATATTTCATAGTGAAGCAATACTTACATATTTGGCCAACATAACGTAAAAATTTCTGATAAGCCGAAGGCATCAAAATAATATTCTTGTAAGAGAAAAGCCATATATGTTTTAAAATGCTGAGCTTGCATCTCTCCATTATTACTTCGCATGTGAAGTCTTTGAGTAAGAATTAAAGATTCTGAGGAGTAGCCTTGAATGTCTCTATATTTCTATTTACAAAAAAGGTAAACATAAATATAGAGGTAAAATAATTGTACAATAATTAAATGGTTAATACCTTATCAGATAATAAACCAGCCTTATTTAATTTAAGTATCACTATATTTAATGGGATATCCATTAAAAGAAGCCCATATTGTTCACGAACAGATTTGTCGAAGGAAGTCAAGTGTGGAATAACTACATCAACAACATTACAATACACTTCGTCTGACCATAATACTTTTCCTTTTAATAAACTTTTTATATTTTTGCAAGCCTATGTACATAATGAACAGTTAAAATTATTTTTTATTATTCATTCTATACTATAAAAATATAAATTTTAAACATAATTTGTATATAAACAAAAACTAACCGCAATAGCAACTCTATCATTAGTTGTTGCTCCGCAAACCAATAAACTGGACACAATTGCTTGATATTCTTTGGATGTACTAAGCATTCCAATATAGTTTTCAGCTTGTGCATTAATTTCATTTACCCAGTCGAGCAATAATAACAATGTCTGATCAGGAATTTTTTTGTATTTGATGGTCTTCACTATAAGATTCAAAATTACTGACAAGTGTCCACTAGTGGGAGAGATTGTGGGCACATCTAATGTGCCAGGGAAAATGTCCAAAGGTCGACATGTATTTGTACCTGTTATTAAACTTGAACTAGGTACAAAATGATTATATCTGCAATATTTATTTTTTACAATTATTTACTAATTTTAAACAATATCGCTTAAAATTTTTTTACTATAAATAACAGAACAAATAACAATAAAATAGAAATCTAATGAATATAAAAATATTTTCAAATTTTTATAATAAATCTATTTTTCCAAATTATTAATAAAAGAAAATGATTTACTAACCTTGAACAATGGGTATACAACAGAAAAAGAATATGATACTGTAGAAGTGGACTTTTCTTTGATAAAAGTGATTTATGCGGTTTTAATCTCACTGCTAATAATTCTAAAATACTTGGCTTTAACGCCCACATTCCAATAATAGAATTACTTGCATTTGCTGTAATAAAATGGAAATAAATAGAATTACAATATGCGCTTTTTAATTTTATAGCATATAAATGAAGTCATATAAAAATAGTTATGCTGCTTAAATAATATTATTTTAAGTCTAAATATGTGGTTTTACGTTATTCGGTATTATAAATAATATTAAAGTACGCTACTACATTAATATTGAAAAATACTTATAATGATGAAGAATACTAACATGATTTCTCTTATCTCCCGTTCTAAAAATATTTGATTTATTCAATAAAAATCCAACTTAAATCATAATTTACCTATGTCGGACAGAGCCCGCAACAGAAACACTAAGACTATCTCAGCATGTTGACTCTGATACTCAACAGTTGTGAGAGGATTATCAACCACAAGTGGCTCAGTCATAGGTATAATAGTTTTGTAGGCATTTTCAAGATCTGAGAGAATGTAACGATAGGCCTCTTGCAATAATGGGATGTTCTTAAGGCTCAGTAAGCTTTGATAAACGCCGAGTACAGCATTCTGAATGACCAAAGTGCTTCTGAAACGCAGCTTTGTTATCGAAGAGTTTTTACCCAGCAGAGTGTGCACGAGATCTAATGGTAGATTGGCCGAGACCTAAAATTTTCAATAGACACGTTTAAGACAAATGGAAAAAAATCAATTGACTTGGCAAGTTAAATATTATTATTACTAAAGCCGATACTTTTAATGAAATATTAATAAAAACTATCTTAGAACAAAAAAATTTACTTTCACTTTTAAATAAGCTTTGATAATTTTTAGTTTGCCCTTAATTTAAAAAATTCAACAATAAAGCTTGTTTCCAATTGTATAACGTAATATGCTAACGTTCTTTAACAATTATTACTTCATCGTAAAAAGATAATCTTCTACTACGTTAATCAATTGATACGTTTCTTTTACTAATAATTACTATTAAGTTTCTTTCATAATGTTTCTAAAATAGTTTTAACTTACCTCTTTAATAACTTTGGAGATGGTGTTGAGCATGGATACAATGGTGTCGTCCCAGAAAATACTTACACGATGCAATTGATGATCGATGAATTTATATAAGAGATCGTGATTTTTAGAAACTCTACTCTGTAACAGCCCAAGTAACAGAAACGTGCATTCATTAGCAACAACAACTAGCTCTTCCTTTTCTTCTGATAAATCAGAGCTTTTTTTGATACGTAAATCCATAGATTTCAACAAATTTATTAAAGATTCCTCTTTTTCTCTCGTCAGTGTCGAAATTATGTCTTTTTCATTAAATTTTGCATTTTTTTTTTCATTTTTCTTTAGGTTTAATGATTTTATTAACTTCATTAAGCTTTCCTCGTTAACTTCTTCATCTTTATTTAAGCTTTTTAGTAATACATCGATACTCGTTTGATTAAGATTCATATTTTTCATACACTGGGTGATGTTATCAGCATTTTCCTGTTAATAAATTTTATAATAAATAAAAGAGATTCACATTAAACACATTAATACAAATTAAGCACATGTAAATTTTGTTATTATTAGTATCCAATTATAAATTATATTATTAATATATGTTGAATTTTTTAAAACGAAAATTCTAGTTTTCGTATATTAAATACAAACTTTATTTTTTTACATTTTACATTAGTTATTTGGCATCTTTACTACATATATATTTATTATTTTGTAATACTTGTCCCTTACAAAAATTGTCTCGAGTAAATGTCATCGTGTTATAACATGCTAACGATGTAATGATAATTATTACAATGGATTGCCTAATCTTCGTATTTTAAACATCCGAAGGTAGGTGGTACCAATCATGAATTGGAACAGAATTCTCCTAAACTTTAGGTCAATTTTAATCACAGGTTGATAAGTAGAGTTGACTGTACATATAATATTTAGAGCATCGGAACATACGCTCTTCTACAAATTTTACATTATAACTCTAAATGTATTTATTATGTTAAATATAAAATATTATTATTATTATTCATATTGTTTGTCAACATTTATTTATTTAAACTTAGATTAACGGTCATCACGTTAAATCATTAATGTTCCCAAATTATTTAATTCATACAATACAGTAACGCGTAAAAACTATGAGAAAACCAATTCTTAAAAACAGTGCCAAAAAAAATAATATAATAATAGTGAAATAAAAACAATGAAACGGTGAAATACGACTTCCGCGACAGTATGTTTTTTTAGAATTTTAATAAAAAAAATCAAACCTTTATTTTACTTATTTAAAGTAAATTTTACAGCCTTAGGCTAAATAATTACAAATAACTCTGAAAAGATCATTTTAACTTCATAGCCTGAATAGACTGTTATGATTGTATTCATTTCTATTACCTGAACTAATGGATTAGCTACCAAGATACAGCGCGTACCTTAAAACGCTTAATTTTATCGTTGTAAGCACCCAAATATAGTTACAATCATAGATAGAATGAAACGTTAATACAGTGGTAAACACAGTTGTAATCAAGGAGAGAACAAGATATCGCATTGCAGTAACAAGTGACACTTTAATTGAATCCGAAACAGAAGTCCTTAAGACTGTAGAAATCATAAGAACTAATTATGTTAATATTTTTAATATTCGTGCATTTACAATGTAATAAATTAAATTAATCATCTATGAATCCAGCAATCAATTGCAGTATTACTTCACATCGAAATTTTGTATTGCTATTTTTAAATTTTATCGAAACAATTTTAAAATAATAATATAATAATTATAATAGAAAATGATTGATAAAAAATGTACTAACTTGAGATAGAGCGATATCATTATTACTCAAAATTTCAATGCCATCGTCAAGTTCCATAGCTTTAACGACTGTTCGAAGCATTTTTGATAAACAATCCATTAAAAAAGACCATTGAACGTTGGGTGTGAGAGCAGGGCTCAAGTGTTCTTCTATACACTTCATCACTGTATTGAAGACTGCGATTAATGACGTTATTCGCAGAATACAATCCCTCGGACAAGGCAATGCGTCTTCTTCACCTGGTGAACTTCGTCCAGAACCCGGAAGTGATAATTCTTCGTCATAGCTTTCCATGTCTTCGAGGAATTGGCCAAGTAACGTTAGCGTAAATTGTAGATCTGCGATCCAAAAGTTACGTAACCATTGCAGACTGCGACTTGCATACGCTACAATGGATTTCTGTTGAGTTGAGTCAATATGCCAGCCAACAAGGATATCCACCGTATCTCGGAAGTGGTCATTAAAACTTTCTGGGTAAATATCGATAATCAAGAGGATCGAATCCACAGTGGCTATAAGTAAATCCGGACGATCAACATTTTCTAAGGCGGATTGTAGGTGAGACATCATTGTCTGTGAATTTAATTGTTTTTTTTTTGTTAAAAATAAACAATTAACAGAAGTTGAAATACTTTATTAAACATTATTTTTCTTAGAATATAAAAATCTTCATAATACAGATTATTATGCATTTATTTAAATAATTTTTGATAAAAAATAATTGCACATAATTCACATACCAAAGAATAATCCTTTAATTTCGGTGTTTTTGCATTGAGTTTAAGCGTCTCACAAAATGATTTCATGAGTAAACATTTCACGTCGTCCTTGCGTTCCAAAGAATATTTATTAAATAACCAGTCCATAAATCTAAAATAGCAAAATTTATTTACTATGAATAGTGAATTTGATATTGTTGTGGAATTCTCATTGTAATGAAACTCATAAAAAATTAGATATCTCATTTACGCATGATCTATAGTTTAAAACTAACGTATTAACCCAAAAGTTTTATATTTATTTTCTTCTTTTTAAAACCAACCTTTTGAAATCTTGATCTGCGATGTATCCAATGCATCCTAGGCATTTAGCTATATGATGTTTTGCTTCAAGACTTGGTCCGCTATACAATAAATTCAAAAAACTTTCACAGATGACGTCTAAATTCCGTTTGATATATTTGTGACTCTCAGGAGCAATAATGCCTTCCTGTATTTGCGTACAAAGGCCCAAGAAATGATCGTAGTCATCTTCTCGACACAAGCGTCTCAAAAGCTTGGAAATTCTACAATCATCTAAAAAAAAAAATTATACCACTTTTTCAAATTATGAATTTAAAATAAATTTTTATATAAATCCATTTTAATTTTTTTTTTAACTCTTATCTTTACCAATTATTCTCTTATCGTCGTAGTACTTATTTTCTTGATTTTTCAACGATTCTTGAAATTTCGGTCTCGATTGAGAATGCGTGTAAGTGCTGTCGACATTTGACTCGCGATCGAGGATTGTTTTTTTGAATGCCCGAGTTTTTGTTCCACCGCTGCTGCCACCTCCTCGTCCACGATCTCCACTGATACCTCCGCGAGCCATTCGAAATTCATTTCGTGGCTCACCACTAGACCTTAGCACATAAATTCCTTTAAGTAATGAGTCGTTGTTCTGACACAAATGTCATTTAATATTTTGTTTTATTATTATCTATCATGCCCATTTTATAATACTGAGTTATAAAATACTGATTATAGATAATTGATTCGATATGTTATTTCATGAAATCTTTGGATACTAACTTTTAAATTCATTTTATTACTCAAATATAAATTAATGCAAGCTTTTTTAAACTGCACGGATAAGCATAGGAGTAACAAACTTGGTTAGAAAAGAACATCTCAACGAAACTCAGAATAATGTCAGAAGATAAATGTGACCACGTAGTCTGAATATTTGAATTTATAACATAATAAATATATAAATAAATAAGATTTATTTATTTAGAAAGACAACTAAAATGTGAGAAGTGCCAAATCTATTAATAAACGCAATTAAATAAAAACGTAAATTGGATATGAATACAAAAATATAATAAAAAAAGATAATGACGGAAAAAATAAATTATTCGTGATAAAATGTTATATAATTTTCATATAAAAAGTATGCATACATGTTCATAAATAACTTTTACTTTAATTTTGGTCTTTCTTATTACTCAAATAAAAAGATTTTTATAATAAACTATTATAATTTTTATACTTTCATTCAAAAATATATTAAAAACCTTAATTGACAAATTTATAAATATTATACAAAAATTATTACTGAAACTTTAATCCAAGTTAAATTTCATTGTCGTTCTTAATTTTTATATTAAATTAATTGTTTACCGTACTAATAAATATTATTAAAAAGTTTCCTAATTAACTTATTAAATAGAATATAAAAATGCAAATTGAAATAAATATAAAAAGCAGAAAACATGAATTTACACTAATAAAATGATATACCTATAATTAAATTTTTCATAAGCAATATATATTTATTTATTATTATTTTGTTATAATTTGTTACATTAAAATTATATTATATAAAAAATAACAATTTACAATATATAAAGATCTAGAAAATTCCTGATCTAATCTAATCACTCGCACAAAATAATAAATTTAACCATTAATATTTTTAAATTAAGAAAATGTCTACACTACAAATTAATTCTGTAATTTATTCATTATGAATCAAAATTACTAAAAAAAATATTAACTTTCTTATTGTTCCTTTCTGATATTAAAATTGTTTAAACAAATCATTTCTTGATAATTAATTTCACCACTATTGCAATATTAGTTATTTATAAATTCCAATTTTAATAAAAGGTAATATGTAGCTGTAATAAAATTCTTAATAATAATATTATATTTATAAAAGAATTTGGTTATAAAACCTAATAGAATAAAAAATATACCTGGGTTTAAATCTTGAAAAATTGTGATCAGTTGAGTAATAGCTGGAATTTCTCTGGCAAATAAATAAAGTTGTTCTTGGTGCTCTTATAATATCATTAACGTTGTAACTACTCAATCTTTCATTGCCCTCTGTATATTCTTCTTGTGGCTCTGTAAACAGTGTCTCTTCACCTTTGTCCAAATTCTTGGATCCCCTTAGCTTTGTGCCGATGTTGGTACTCCCACAGCTACTCATCACATTGCTCTGCAAGTGGATGACATGATCCACACACCTCAGAGGCGCACAAGCTTCGGTTTGAATCAGCTTTGCACCGTTTTATTAAATTTATAGGTTATAAATTACTGTAAAATTAAAATTTGAATGAAATTCTTCTACATTTTATGCCTACTATACTATAAATAAATCTATATAATTCAAAAATTTGAATAAAAGAAATAAAAAGTAAAAAAAATAGAATCATATAACAAATTTCATACTTTATTATTTTAATTAGGTCAATTTTTTTTTAATGACATTACACTTATTTTGTACTTTAATTTTTCATTTCTATATGTATATATAAATATATAAATAATTAAATAAACTTTAAAATTAAACGTAAATTAATTGATCATATGAAAATTATAATAAAATATTAAAATATATAATTACCAATAAATGAAATAAAGAAAATAAGCAACTAAATTACAAAAAATAATTGCAAAATGTGCATGTAAATCCAAATACGTGCAATTATTATATTAGTAGTGAGTAATTGAATATTGTAATTCAATTTATTGAGCAAAATAAGTATTTATAAAATCCTTATCAATGATTCTATTTTAAAATACTACTACTCCATGGAGTATCGGTTAGGTTTCACTAAGGAATATGTGACTTTATACTGCTATATAGTGCCATCTCTAGTCATGCCAAAACAACAATTATAATTGAAAATATATTTAATTTTTGAACAATTATTAATTAAAAGTATAAAAATAAATATTATTAACATTATAAAAATAATAATGAATATTTAATAGATTAATTGTGAATTTAATAATATGTAATAAGAGATTTTAAGAAAAATATATGAAAATCATTAGATATATAAAATCATATAAAATATAAAATAGTTTACTCTTATTCATAAAATAATTAGAATAGTCAATACTAATATGAAAGTGTAAAGTGAATAAACTGAAATATTTAATAGTTATACATTGCTACTCGATGAACATAAATAAAATCCACGTAGTAGTTTTTTAAAACGGATATAAAATAAGAGATTTTATAAATATCATTCATAGGAGGATTTTGTTAAACTCTTTCATGCATTAAATATTCAAGAAATAAATTTTGCATTAAAAATAAATAGTTGAAATTATTAAATTAAGCCTAATATTTTTCAAATATCTATAATATCAAATATAATGATGAACAATTAATTTTATAACAAATTGATTTTGAATGCTTCCTTTCTTTTATATTTGGTTACAAAACATTATACAACTATGTAATAAGTCTTACCCGCTTACATAACGAATTAAAATGCACATGTCAACATTTATAAAAAATAAATCAAGTACATAAACTTTAAAGCAACAAGTATTTGTAAAATTAATCCATTAAAGTAATTTACATTTTTGCAAGCAAATTCATCGACTGGTAACACAACAAATCAAAAAGTCAACAAACAAACCTGAAAAATTACAAACTACTAAATATATATAATTAAACGGATTTATGAATCCAAATTTATTACGAAAAATCTTAGAAAGATTAAATTATTCCTTTTTTTTTGGAAAATGCAAATAAAAGCGTAGGTGTATACCTGCTGTTTAAATTCGCTTGTTTCTTAAATTCTCAGAATAGAAATCGTCTCCGTTTATTAATTCAAGTTTATGTTACTTCAGAAAATCAAATCATATGGGAAAATTTTTTCATGAAACACAAAAAAATAAATGTATCTCGTATCACAATCACGTATTTCTAAGGCAAGCCAGCGTTGCCACTTTCGCCATGTTGTAAAATTTGGCCGTAGTTCCCGGAAAAATCCAGTAGGTTTCGCGCGAGGTTCTCGAAAATTTTCATTTTCATTCGTATATTTACCAATTGAATCATTTACACCAAACAACTTTGAAAATTCATTGGTATTACGATTCGCTTATTTTTAATTTATATTATAGGTTCGTTTAATTTAATAAATTTGTTTAATATACTTATTAGAATAAAAAGTAAGATATAAAAATTGTTTTCTTTAAAAGTGGAATAAATCTTTTTATAAATATTTAGTATTTTACGTTTTAACAAACGTATAGGTTAGAAACAAATCATCTGATTAATGGATTAACTTTGTTTGATATCAATAACAAAAATAAATAAATAAACTATTTACTGTTACAAATATAAGGAATAATATTAAAATTTATAAAATCATACCTAGGTAATTATTTATGAAATTTATTATGTTACCTGAAATTAAATTAATTATTTGTTCACTACAAATATTTTTACCTTGAAAATAGTTTATTGAAACATATTAAACAAATAATCTAAATCATTTTTAAAATTAAATGAATCACAAAACCTTTAATATATTTATATCAAAATACTATCTAAATATTTCATTTTTAATATTTTTAGTATTTATGTATATAACTTTATGATTGCAAAAAAAAACCATATATACATATATATATATATATATATATATATATATATGTTAGGTATAAGGGAAAGGGAATAGACTCAACTAAATTTAAGTTTCCAAAATATATGTGATGTTTTATATAGTATTTTTTTTTCAGTTGATATTATGGAAAATGCAAATGATAATATGAAAAAGCAATATAAAAAATTACAACTTTCACTTGAAGAATTACAAGTATGTAACAAAATATATTGATTTACATATATTTAATATCCTTATAATTTAAATTAAATTTCTACAGAATATAATGAGGAATCTAGAAATTAACGAGAGACATCCCTTAAATAATTCAGATGTCCAAAAATCAAATAATCGAGAACTAAATAAGAATAGATGTGCAAGAAGAAAAGTAAGAGAAATTAAAACAGCTCATCATGCTCCATGGTTAAGTAAGGAGTGTGCTGAGACAGTTTTGAGAAGAAGATTGGCATTAAAAAATATTCATCAATGTTTTGCATGGGATGAAGAATTGTAAACAAATATGCAAACTGGAAGTGTATTATTCTTAAAAAATTATATAAAAACAGTTTGTAAATTTATTAGGTATTTTTATTGACATGATTAAATATAAGATATTATATTTATTATAGAAATCATACTTATATATTTCATTCCCTCGAAGTTTTGAAAAAAATGTATTTCAAAATATAAAAACATTTATACCTATAATTATAATTATAATTAATGTTTGAGTATTATTATTATAATATGGTTGTATCAATGTATGTTTATCTGTCTACTTGGCTGTCTGTCTGATGTGTGTGTATATATATATATATATATGCGTGTGTGTGCTAGATATCAAATTCTGTATGTTTATACAGAAAAAAATTAAACAAACCAATAAATTTACAAATATATCTATTACTTTTAGAAAAATATAAATAAAATTATAAGTTATTGATTAGTTTTTAAAATAAATAAATACTTCAACTACAATAAAAAAATGTTTTATTCATATTTTTAGAAAGACCACTTATACAGATAAAAATCGGTAAATTCATTGGAAATAAAATTTCATTAATTTTTTACAAAGTAAAATGGTTATTTAATTGTTTAATAAATGTCACAATTCTATAATATATTCCTAACGACTTAATACAGAAATGATTTTATTTTTAAATCACTACGTACGTAAAGTTTGATCGCTTACGTACTTTTTAATCCCATCTTATTTCATATTAAATTATAAACGCGACTAGCAAGTATATAACACCGATGAATAAATGTTTAAAAGCACAAATGCAGTTCATTGCTGCATTTTTTTAATATTTCGAAATTTCCAGTCCTTACAGCATATCCAGCCATTATATCGTAGGCATACTTCAATACAGCTTTGTAATTTTCCTCTCCAAGTACGTCTAATTTCAAAGAATAAACGTTTTGATCGTTCTCGGTACTTGATTCTGGGTCTTCTTCAGGTGATGTCACAGGCGGTGGATTACTTATGGATTTCTTTTCTTGTGATCGTTTTGTTTTTGGATTTTGTAAGTCATTCTCGTATCTTTCCTTATCTCTTTTTGGGCAACTACAAATTTGTACCTGAAATATGTATATAGAAAATTAATGGATAATTTAGAGGTCGTAATTATATTTTAGATATATATTATTGGATAAAAAACCGAGAGAAGAGTTAAAAATATTTAATTTAAGAGTTAATGTCGCTAAATCGTGTTTGAACATATTTTAAAATTTAAGTTGAAGATATCTTATAAATCAATATATATTTAAGCATTTCCGAATTGCTTATATTTTTTATTGTTAATTTTACTGTTAATCGATCAAATAATTTACATTTGAATTTAAATAATTTGCAACTGAAAGTCAATGCAGGAGTAAAAGATAAAGTTTAGGATATTGCTTTAATTGATACTTTTGAAACGAAAACTCCAAGATTTAATATAAAGTATTAAAGTTAACGTATTACACATATATTTGCCACTGCTATTCACGCACAAATATATATGTCCGTATATTTCTCATTACATTTTTTCTAAGAAAAACAACGTAAGAAGAACAGCTCAAATCTTTTTGCTTATAAATAGATCGTGTAATATTGCTTATAAATATATCGTGTAATATTTCTTACAAATAGATCGTGTAATATTGCTTATAAATCGATCGTGTAATGTATAAATAGTTTCTAACAATATACCAATTCTATACGGTCAAATATTTTATTCTTTACCATTCGTTACAATTATAATTTTTTTCTTTCTTTATTTATTTTCTTTAATATTATTTTCATTATTTATTACTATTATTATTACTTTATTCTTTACGTATTATGCATTGTGTTTCGTAATAATATCAATATAAGCTTTCAAAAGCTGCTCATCATTTCACTAAATTCAAATGAGAGCTACCAAGTCACCGCCCTTCGCATCATCAATATCAAAATAACATTTAATTATGAAACACACCTGAAGAGATTTCCTGCCGAGAACCTGGCCAGTCTGTGATTCCAAAGTGAACACCATAATGGTGGGCCTCCTATTGATACCTGTCGCGCAGCTATTCTTACAGTAGAACAGAAAGTTAATGGGTACGTCCTTAAGGCCAATAGCCGGGTTACCCAGGGGAGTCAATGTCGATAGGATCCCGTTATTACAGTGATAGTAGCTACGCACATTCCCCGTGCGAAACACGTGCTGAAGCTGATTGGCATTGATGTTTTGATTGTAAGGTAAGTCCGAGGCCATGTGGGCATAGCACCGCTGTACCGGGATGCTGCGATCGTGATCCTCGCGAAACACCATGGTCGTGCGTAGCCAGAAGTCATTATGAATGGAGCTCCATGAGAAACGCATTGGCAGAACGTGTCCCATTTTTATGTAAACTTTGAGCAGCTTCTTCGAGTACTGCAAACATATATTGACAATCCATGATAGTATTATATTTAATGCTTGATCGTATATCGAAACAGTATTGAATGATTGTATGATATGTATGGTGGTATGTATGATAAAAGGCGAGGTGAGGTATATATATACATATATATATATAATTGATGAGTGAAGAAAAGATTTGAAGTTCCTGCTTAAGTATTTTTGACAACATCTATGTAAATATAGCAATGAGATAAGGAAAAATTATAATTGAAAATTTAATACGATCAAATTATTATTGATTATTCATTTTTTTTAATTCGCACCTAAAGCTTTGCTCTAAATTAGAAAAAACAATTAATAAATGCCGTTTTAGTGTTTTGTAAAATGAATCATTAATGTGATAATTAAGGACCTTTGCAAGTAATTGGAAGAAAAAGTTTTTTTAATGTTACATAAAAAATTCTCTATATGCCTTTATAATGAAATGAATCTAAATAAAACTATCGATTAATACACTAAAAGATTGAAAAGTTTTTAGAAATGGAAGAATTTAGAAAATGATTTAGAAATATATTGTTGCCTGTAACATTTATAAAGTTTCTAAATAAAAAATTGATAAGTATATACATACACGGCTAATCGGAAATCTTTAAAACAATTTTTATATAAATGAAATAATGCGTGTGTTTGTGTGCGCGCGCGCGCGCATGCACGCATAGATAATAAATCTTGATCTGTAAATTACATTGCACTTTAAAATAAATTTAAAACAAAAGATAATTCAAATATTATTTACCATTATATTTGTTCTAAAAATTTCATTTGCAGGAAGTGAAAAATGAAAATTATATTCTCCGGGATAATCATCTAAAGTTACAATGGGTGTTTGGCATGTAGATAATTTTTTAATCATTGTTTCCTTCGGCCAATAAGGTGTAATTTGGTTTGGTATATACTTCTTATAAAAGTTTTGTTGATGTAAATTTGAATAATCCATCCTAAGTAGAAATCAATGAAACGATAAGAATAGTTTTTTAATTTATATTGCATTAAATATTTTATTAAAGCATAATAATAATTATGTAAATTTAAGTATGACATATGTTAACAATTTTTAAATTCAATAAATGACAGCAATAAAAAGAAACTTACATATAAACATTATTCTGATATTTATAAAACGATTCATCTATTGGCGGAAATTCTATTGGATTAGGCGGAATATAAAAATTTGAATGAAAATTTTCCATTATTTCCAATGATGATATTTGGTAATATATCCACTAAAAAAGAACATTATCTAGTCATAAAATTGTATTAAATACGATATTAACTATATAATTTTTAAGGCGCCTTGAATGTATTTGTTTATAATTTCAATTTTTCCTTTTATTACAACATATTATATTGACAATTATTATAATAACTTTTAAAAAAACTTATAAAAAATAAAACGATTTTAATGTTTTATTTAAATTTGTTATTGCCCTAATGATTTATATTATCAAATTAAAAGCAAAAAAATTTTAATGTAATACTTTTTCAATGTTCGATTTAATTATATCTTTGAAACCTTAAAAGAAATTTATTACTTAATATATTAGTTTCTTTTATATTGTACGTAATACCTTTACCTATTATTAGATATTTTTTCGTTATAATTTAAAATAGCTTCTAAAATTTATACAAATTTGCCTCTATAACATTAGTTCCCTCAAGGTACCTAAACACAACTAAAATCGTAAACACAAATATTGACAAAAATTATTCAAATAAATCACACACAACTGCTTTCATCAAGTAAAGGTTTCCTCAAGTACATTGATATAAGGCATTAATAGAAACGTTATATCTAATAATAACTTATATTTCAAACATTACTTCACTTACATAAAATAAAATAAAATAGGAAATGGTTGCTTCTAAGAAATATATGCAATATTTATATTCAATCTAATATCAATTATTATATAGTGTACAAAATTTGGAGATTTTTTTAGCACAAACTCTAAAATTCCAAATCATAAAAAATATTAAAAAATACATACATGTATGTATATATGCAGTATATATGTATCAAACTCAAATAAAATAATTAAGGTTTTATAAAAAGGAAATGAATTTATGAATGGAAATAGATAATTATTGACCAATTAGAACTATTTGGAGAAATAAAAATAAAAATAAAAATATACTTATAATTTTTATATAATTTTAAATATTTTTTTAATAACGTGAAAAGATTATTGACTTGAACAATAATATGCTAATAGAATATTTTATTACTTTATTGATAAAATATGATTGAATTAATATATTTAGTATTCAATTAAAAGATAAAATTAGTTTATATAGTTTAAATTGTACTTTTTCTTAAATTATTATTTATTAATTATTGTTGTATAATTTATTGTTAATAAATTAACAATTTATTAAAATTGTTTTATAATATTTCTTTTTCTACATTTACACCACACTCCATTGACCATTTTATATTATCAATGTTTATCACACAATCAATTTTAATAATTCCATATCAGTAAATATTTCTATCAAACAGTTTGTTAATTCTAATATCAGTACAATTGTTAAAAAAGCATTAATATTTTGAAAATTGGTAAGCATTCAATATTACCTTATAAGTATTACCATTGCCTGTGTGCGTGTTTGCGTATATTAAAGTTGCCTTTTGTACTATTATAATAAATTAATAAAAATTTTGTTAAAAACTGATTTCTGTCTTATAATTATAATTAATAATACGTATGAAATACAATAGTTACTATAGCTTATAGTGTAAAATATGCATACACGTAAAAATAAGCTAATTTATTGCTACAGCACTTATAAAATTATAAATCAAATGAAAATTAAGTAGCGCATCATAATATTTTTAAAAATAAGTTCATGATTAATGAAAGTTCATTACTCTTTACTGGTAATATTAATCTGTTACTTTTCAATTTTTATTAAAGTTCTCATGTTATATTTTTAATAAACTTTTTTTAAATAGTATAGAAGATACGTAAAATTGAAAATATTTTCTACATCTCATAAATATAAAACAACATAATGAATATATTAAAAACCTTTTCATTGGTATTTACTTAAATAATATTACAAAAATATATTATTTATTTTATTTGACTGTATGTCAGTTAATTTTTGTTATAGTATTTTTATATTCTTTTAATAATAAAATAGAAGAAATTTTTCAATGACTAATTAAAAAAAAGTTTAGCGCTAAAGAACATTTAAAAATCTACAATTAATTACCTTAAAGCAACATGAAGATTACTCTTTTAAAGTACAAAAATTTATAAATATGTGTAACAGTAATAATTTAATTAATTTTAATTAATTTTCATTTGTAAACTTTTAATATTGAAATTATATTGAATTACATTCATGACAATTACAACATCGAACTTATTTATTAGATTGTATATATTTCATATTTTCATAATTTTCAATGTATTTTTCTAAATAAATTACACGAATTTTTAGACAATCATTTACATTTTATGGGTATACACTGATTATATAAATAATAAAAATCTAGAGAATTAATTTTACAAGTGCAATGATTAATTTTCATTCAAGATCATTCTCAAGATTATAAAGACGCTTATAATTTGAACTCTTCATTTATATTTTAAATATAAAAATATATCTTAACACATTACTTAAATTTTATATTTAAGTTTAAATCTTATAATTTAAATTGTTAATTAATTTATTAAAATATTTATCAAATTTTTATTAAACTTACTTAAATATAAGCTACATTGATTGATTTTATCAACTCGTCATGAGTCTCTGATACATCTTGAGTTACATATATTATAATATTTTAAATTAAAGACTTAAAATAAAATGTTCATATTATGAATTTTTTAATGAAATTATTTAACTTATTACTTTAAGTACCAAATAAGCGATTTTAAATACACTTGTTTTCATTCAGTTTACTATAATTCTAATTGAACTTAATTACATTTCAGGATAAAAGGATAATTATAATTTGAATAAATATATTTTCAAGATATATTTCAAATATTAATAAAAATGCATTTACACGTATATATATGCGTACACTCATATACATTTTTCATTATATTTCGATCGAATTAATCAACTAAGGCATATCGTTAGGCAATTTGAATTATGAAATGTTCAGTTCTGTATTTTATAATAAAATTACAAAGAAATGAAATAAAAAATGATACTCAAGTTTGATTTTAATATATTTGATTTAAAACGATACAATAAAATGATCAACTTGTTTTTACATTTTTCTTAACTATAAAATGTACTGAAAAAATCTGAAAAAATAAAAATGACATGAAAACAAAATTTTACAAATGTTTATATAAAAAACTAATACAATATAAATTAAAAATTTGCGTATATAAAAATGTTATATATACACTTTATTTTATTATATATACAAACTGCGATCAAGACTATTAATAAAATGAAAAAATATTTAACGATTTACATTTTATCCAATCGAATTTTGTTTTATCATTATTAAAATGTATATAAAATAATTGTTTATTTATTCGATTTATTTTTATTCAATAATTAACATTTTTACATACACTTATCTGAAGTGCATTGGAAATTTATAAAATTTATATCAATATCGAATCGAATTTCGAATAAAATAGTCGTTATAGTCGTTAATACTTTCATAATCTTATAATTATATAAGTTTGTTTAACAATCAAAAAACAAAAAATTTTGGTTTTAATACAAATATCCAATGTTTTGTATACAGTCAAATAAATTGTATGCAATAAATAGTCGTTTGGTTAATTTAACAATTGATTGACTATTTTATTGTGCGCATTTTATTTACAACTATGAATTACTTTCTCCCTTTGACACAGTTTTGAATTTTTTTCAATTTTCTTAGCGCACATTTCGCCGCTGTGCATTTAGCGATTCTATGATTCCGTCCAATGCCTTTAAATGAGCCTTTACCAAATACATCTACTGTCACCCTCACTCTCCTGCCGTCAGCCAATTTTTCCGGTTTGCCAAATTTAGCTGTTTCTGGTTCTAATTCTAATAATTCGCGAATCGGAGATTTAGGAACATTCGCGCTAAATTGCTCGATTTCTGATTTCATTATTTTAAAATATACAGCCCATACAGCGTCCAAGGACATGTTGCTGTCCAAATAAATTGCACCAGCCAATGATTCAAAGACATCGCCTAAGGCTTTAGGGACTTCCACGTCTTCTGCCTGCTCAGCTTCTTCAAACTCCTTTGCACCTATTAAATAGTATTCTTCACTAATAGAATGGCCATTCTCTTCTTGAATCCTCACAAATCGATCAATCACTGTATTGAGACCAGGCGATAAATGTCTAAAATACTTATGAAATCCACATCTCACTGCTAGCGAGGCAAAAATTATATTATTTACAAGGGCAGATCTCAAATCAGTCAGCGCACCAGGAGAATGTTGTCTGGAATCTTCGTATAAGTGTCTTGTTATCAAATAATCTAAAACAGCATCACCGAGAAATTCTAATCGTTGATAGCAATCGGTAAGTCGGTTGGGCTGGTACGATGCGTGCGTAAAAGCTTGCAATAAGTAACTTCTATTTTTAAAAGTATACCCAATAGATTGCTCCAAACAATTATACCCATCCAGCATAATTTCTAACTCATTATCTGGTTCTGGGATAAAGTAAAATAGTGGACTTGGCGGTTCCTGTAATTTGTTGTAACGTGTTTGGGTCCACTTTTTTCGTCCGTCTTCGTGAATTCCCTGTACGTAAGGTGTGCTACCTGATAATCTTACATTTGGCACGGAATCTTGAATTATGCAAACCTCTTTCGTAGGTAAAACGTGTATACCAAGCCAAGTCATAAACAGTAAAGCACCTCTGGGGCCACATGCAATCAAATATGCACCGATCAGTGCCTCCACGCAATCAGCAATACTTTTATCCGGTATACTATGCTGGGTGATTAAATTGTAGGGTACATAAGAGCGTAATTGATCGTTGGTTGCAGAATTTTTATTTTCAGTTTGTATGAGTTCGCTCTTCATAATTTCAAGCTTTTGCTCCGTCTCCTTAACGAGTTCGTTAATTGCGCTAAAGGTATCAAAGGGTATATCCGCTTGGCTCCACATAGCCGAGGGTATACCTGATTCTATAAGTACTTGCTCAAGCTCCTTTGGTACATAATAGCACGGAGGCAACCAATTGTCGTGGGGCTCAAATTTGGTGGCTATCATACTTTCGCCTAACATTTTCTTTTTACCTAGGCGGTAAAGATTTAGATTACTTACCTGCTTCGAACGTAAGTGACTCAACTTTCCTTCGTGAATATTATTATAAGTACAAAATAAATATGTAGTTATCGCATATTTAAGAAATGAGTCACCTATTGTTTCTAATCTCTCAAGATTTATACCATCGTTAGCATTGGACATAGTTAAAGCCTGTAATATTAAGCTCGGACTTGGACCGGAATGCCCATCTAAATCAGGTTGATAATCAAAACTAAAACATCCCTCGTTATAATGCGTATTTTGTTCTAATGTACACATCGCCACTTGTTTACTATGTTTTTTACAGATAAAATTTTCTATTTCATATGTAAAGTAATTCGATATGACATTAACATAATCCTCGTACTCCATATATATTTCATGCACCATTTTACTTTTAACGTTTTTTCTCTCAAATGCTGCTACTTGATTGTGTGATATAAATCGACCTTCATTCAATATTATCGATACATTTTGCTTCACATTTTCGACATGGGTGAGTTTGTGCTTTTCATAAAGATCTTTGTCATGAAAACCCTTAAAATTCCACACTATAAAATCATTCCTCTCTTGTTGCTCTATGCAGCTTATTTTGTGCTTTTCGGTTTCAAAGGCTTTATCTTTTTTGTCAATTGCTTCCGCTACATTATCGCCAGTATAAGCTATCTGCAGGCCCTCGTCTTCGTCGTTGTTCTCGTCGGAACTATAGTCAACAAAATCATCACTGCAGCTATTATCCGATTGATCGTCATCAAATTCGGAATCATATGTGGACGAACCGTATCTAATGTTTCTCCATCTGAAGTCGGGTTGTGCGGATAAATCGTTTTCGCCATTCAAAGCTGACATATTCATCATCTCGTTGGACCAAGTACCTATCTCGAGCTCATCATTACCTGAATCTGCAAAAGAACTGTCGTTTTTTTTAATCTTCTCTTTCGTATCCGTGACGTTATTTTCTTTAAAAGTAATAGTATCAGTCGCAGTAATAGTAGTAGTAGAACAATCGATGGCCGGATATTCGGTCACTTGTTTAACACTCTGAAAAATACATAACAAATTGTTATATAAGTTATAAAAATTAACTGCATGTATTATGTAAAATTTAGTGAATTAATCTTACATTTCAATGGTTTATTTTTTTTTAATTTATTTTAAATAATTGAATGTGAGCATTATCAGTAGACACTAAATTTTCCAACATAATAACGTATCATGGAAATCTGAGTACAAGCCTAAAGATTTTTTAACCGTGCATAATAGAATATTAGAGGGATAGATGCGCTTACATTGTTCTTTTCGTTATCCCTCGATTTCTTTAGCACGTCCGCAAGACTCCAGCCAAAGTCAAGTGCGGGCCACTCGAAATCCTCGTTGAGAAATTCTTGCCCCAGAGCAATCGCTTGAGCCACTTGGCGACGTATCTGATCGGCCAACAGCAAGGCGTTTATTCTGTATAGTATACAGGGTAAACAAACAGCCTGTCGCCATAATGACGCTGGGAAAGGATGAATCGCACAGAGCTCAGCTATCAATATTTGCTTTTGCTCAAGATTCTCGCGTTTAGCTCGTTTCGTTTCCTCGCTGCTAGTCGGCAGTGCGACTCCTTTGCGATTCACGTACCTAAATTATCAGCTACATTAAAATCGCTTGAAAAAGTTGTTTAATTATGTCTCCAGAAAAAGCAGTGGTCAAATATTTATCTTATACTTATAAATGTGCCGACGTTATTTACTTATTTTGCAGATGACAAAAATTGTGAAAATACGTTGAAATTAATGAAGAATTTAGATAAAGAGATAGAGAAGAAAGTACCTCGGTGTAAGAAAGTTGAGGCGGGCTGAGGTGTGATCAACGTCGAGTAAGGGTTGTTCTAAATTCTGAATCTGTATATTGTATTTCTTCAAATAATACTTCTCGAATGTGCTATAGTCATCGCCCGGAAAATTGGACTTTGGATTCAGGTGATTACAGATCTCCGCCACGTAAAAGTACTGCGGCTTATCCTGGTTACGGTACCACGGCATTATTACCGCATCGTGGTACTTACTTGAGTCGAAAATAAAATTCTGTCGACTTTCTTCTGATATGCTGTTGGGCATACTATTACGACTTGCATAAATTCGCTCAACAAAATCCCAGTCAACGACTACTTCGGATGTCGCCCCGACCTTTTTTACCGGCACGATAATGTACGAGTTTTCTGAAGCGTTAGGATCGAACAACATGAGATATTTCTGCAGCCTGGAAATGCAATCATATTGAGTTTTCATAACTCATTGTGAATCGAATATTTTAATTTATAAGTTCTTACTTAAAGGTAAACGTTAAAACTATGTTGAATTAAAAAATCTAATCTATTAGGAAAAAGTTAATAGCTATATATATGTATATATATATATGTACCTATCTAATTTATAAAATTATAAAATGTAGTAAATAAAAGCTTAAAATTTTAACATTTAAAAAATGTTAAAGCAAAAAAGAAATAATCTTTAGTTCGAATCGTTGAAATTATTTTAAGTCATAAAATATAAAAAGTAACTCTACCTTAAAACATTTGTAAATGTATAATTGAGGAAAGAGACGACTTTATTTATTTGCAATTCATCCAGTATTAAGTATTCTTTGCATAGCTTTAGATCCACATGGACTTCACCAGATCTTGTGTATATTGGGAATGGACAGACCTTTGGTATTTTTTTGTGCGTTAATATTCCAAATCCAATGGCTGAATCTTCTGGTGGATATATCTTTCTCCCTCTTGTGTTTTGCTCCTCTGGTAAAGGACAACTTAGTACCATATGGATATGATACAAGTAACAGGGTTTCTTTACCTCTGGCTTGCAGTCAGTCAGTGCATGTGCTATTTTTTTATAATAATATTGTCTGCGTTTTGTTGTACCTGGGCGAGCCTCCATAAAGTTCATTTTCTCATCATCTGGTACCGCCGGTATTTGAGTGTCTTCTGGATTAGCCTTGAAGTTTTCTTTACCAACTGGTAATAAATTGTCATCTAATTCATTTTCTTTGTGTAACTGAACGCACAATTGCAGGGCAGCCATTCTTTTTGCCAATGCTTTGTTTGGCATTGGATACGACGATATTGGATACTTTAAAGGTGAATTTATTGGCAATCGCAACGTGCAGATATACATTTTGGAATTTTCTATGTTAATCATCTGGATTTTCCATTCCGGGGTTAGTTTTGTAAATGTATCGCTTGGCAGCTTTGCGCAATATCTAAAAAATGAATAAAACATTAAACCTTTTATCTCTTTGCCTTCCAGTATTATAAAAAATCAATAGATGTTCTATCAAATTGTAAGTACTGCATTATTATTTATTGTATAATTTTATTGTAATTGCTGTACAGTATATTATTGTATATAATATACTGTATTATTACATTAATAAATGCTTTAAGTACGATCATTTTATGTTATAAATACCTATTCACTAAAGAAATGGCAGATTTTAGTGTCACTTCTGGAGCATCTATTTCAGGAAGGGGTTTATATTTTGGTATTAGCGAATCATACATATCCGCTTCATATTCTTCTACTTCACTTGCTTCTTTACTAGAACATTTTGATAATAAAATCTTTTCAATATAATGATAATGGGCTAAACTTTGAACATGTACTTGAGAGTCATTTTCTGGTACCAACAAAACATGCAGTGCATCTGTTGCTCTAGCTCTACTTTTACATTGTACATAAGACTGGTAATTTTTAGGAAAATCAAATCTCATAACAAAATTACATTTAGGAATGTCAATTCCTTCTTCTAAAACAGCTGTTGAAATTAATAAATTACATTCATGAATCCGAAATTTTTTTAAAACTTCTTCCTGTTTTCTATATCCTAATTCTATATCTCTGCCACAAAAAATATCATCATTAGTTTTCTCACTTATGTAAAGTGGAGATAAGAAGTTAAAATTATTTTCACACGTACTCAATTCATTTAATAAAAAAAATAATACTTTTGCAGTTAATGCATTATCTACAAAAATTACACCACAAAGTAAATCTGGATCACCAAGCCCATGTGAATAATTGAAAGCTCTCAACTTTTTAAAACCACTATCACTTTTTTTATGATAATTATTTCTAAATGACTTTTCATGGTTGTTCTTTTCTTTATTATTTGTTAAATCACATTTTTCACCATTTGTTATGACACCATCCATTTTAGCAGGCGGTATAAATGTTTTAAGCACCTCGATAAGCCTATGAATTTTTGGAGTAGAATACTTGAAAATTTTTTCAGATTCACTTAAACCACTGAAGATGTCATCACAATATGCCCTTATTTTTAAAAATAAAGTAGCAATAATACTTAATAAAAGATAGTGTCTTTCATAAGGTGTTTTTATTTTAAGTTTTTCTACCAACATTAACAATATTAATGCTGCTCTATCTGCAGCCCATGGACCAAGCGTTTCAAGAATATATACAAATTCTTGAATCATTTCACGAGGTTTCTGTGTAGGTTCTGGAATTTTTTTAATATCATCTAAAAATTCTTCGCTATAAATCTCTGTTGGATCAAAACGATGATCATTTAAGAAATCCATTGTAAAATTTGCACAGTCTTTTATAAAACTTTCTGCATCTTTATTTTCATTAACTTTATATTCTAATATGTACTCATTTGGCTTAGGGCTATAACGTAAAATTGATAACAAATCACTAGCTGTTTCTATTTGACACTGAAGCAAAGATTCGATTCTATCTATTTCATAACTTAACTGTCCAGGCTCCTGTGTCAAACTATATAAAGGCACAGCAAAACCAATTATTTTTGTTGCATTATCACAGGATCTAAAAACATTTAAAACACTATTAAGTTCATTGTTTATAACTAAATTATGACACTTATCGATTATAAGAAAATTAATTTGACTTGGAAGGATCTTTTCAGTTATTAAAAGTTCGTGGCAAATTCGAACTGTTAAAATTAAAATTTGTGTATCATAATAAAATTTATCATTATTAAAATTTAATGCATTATTACACTGCATTACTTTCAAGTCTGTAACTTGTTCAATATGATTAGCTTTAGCAGCACACAATTGTTCATCTTCTAGTAAGTATATTATTCTTTTCCCATTAGAAGATATAGGTCTTCTATTATTTATTGCTAATTCTTGAATTAATTTAGTGACAATAAATGTTTGTTCAGAAATTTTACCCAAGCAAATTATAATATTTTTGTCTTTAGCAGCATATAAAAGTTCGACTTGATATTCTTGAGGAGTAAAATTTTTTGTATGAATAAGATCATTGAAAAAAAAAGCCATTGATAATAATTCAATCACAAATTCTATTTAAAAACCTCAAACTTGATAAATTATTACAATAATATTAAAAATATTTCTCTTTTACAGTAATAAAATTATTGATATTATTTTGTTTTCATATGCACAGGCAATTTTATTGCTCGCGCTATTGTAGAATAAAAATAACTAGAATCACCGGCATAGTGATTTTTGTACTTAAGCGAAATTTCCTGATTATCACTGAAGTTTGACTTCTGTCGCCAGATCTGGCAAGAAATTTAGCAACATAACTAATCCACAAACTGTTTTGCGTATTTGATAATCAAAGGTAGAACGAACTTCTTTTGCGAATTAATGAATTTTCGAATGTATAATAAACAATTCAAAACAAACATCTATTATTTATGATATTATTCTTTCATGAGCTACAACTCATAATTACGAAATAAACTTATAAATAATTTATATTTTTTGACACAAAGTATATCAATGATCAAATTTTCTGATATATTCAAGATTTGTTGAAGTATAGAAAAATATTATGTATATGAAGTATAACAAAATAAGATTTTTTTTTTCAAAATTACAATTTTTAAAATATTGATTTTAAAAAAAATTATAAAAAGCGCTAAATTACTTTAATTACTTCACAATTTATTATTTATGGTGAATTATAATATCTATTCGAAATCATTTTTAATTAAAATAAATTTTGAAGAGAATCCATTTACAAATACTATGTTTAAAGATTTTTTAATCTATAATTTAAGGAATAATTTTATTTATATAACTTTTACAATAAACAACAACATATTTTCACATTTTATAAAATATAAAAATATTTGGTATTATTTTGGGTAAAATATATAGATACAAATCTATAAATACAAATACAAATACTATTGTCTCGAAATTTTATTAATAATACTTACTATAATAGCTAAACACGCAACCCCTAAAACAATTGCATTATAAGTTTAACGCGACCTATATATTTTCCTATGCTTTTATAAAATCATAAAGTAACTGTGTCGTACAGGGATCCAAACAATGATGAGTTACCTGAACTTTTTTTACTTCTTATTTCAATTAACACTATCATTATGAAACGTTTTAAAATATATGTAAATAACGAATAAATTAAAAGTATTCACAAAGTATTATATTATTTTTAATTTATACTTATATTAGGAATAAATAAAATTATTTTTAAAAAGTAAAAACCTTTGAATTGTATATTGGATTCGATTATTATGACATTGCAACTTGTTCACTATGTTATATATATTTGAAGTTTAGTTTCATATTTTTCATTTAGTTGAAAACTTTATTATTTAACTTTATTAAAATGTGTTTACTTTACTAAAAATCGTTACGTTTCTTAGAATATGAACGTAATAGTGATATGAATAATAATTATAAATATTTTTAAAAATATTGTTAATGAAAAAGTTATATAGAGTAATATATAGCTCACTGCAGTATTTAAATTGAATATTGAAAATTAATAAACGAATTAATTAAGTACACTGTACATTTACTTTCATAAATAATGAGTATTAAATATCTAATTGAAAATAAATAAACTTCTAAAAGTTACATTTTTGTATTTCTATCAAATTATAAACTAAAAAAATCTTTTTTAATTTTTTTAAGATTTTACTTTTAAAAACTTTACGGTTATTATTAATTTTTTTATATTTTAAAAATAATTATTTTATGATAAAGTTTTATGTGCATAACTTATATATAAGCTTCTTAAACTGAATTTTGAATTTTTCTTAAATTTTGCAAAGCTAATTTCAAAACATGTGGAGTTTTACATAGCTATTATTTGCTTTTAAGGGATTTAAGAAATTTTTAAATGATGCTCAATTTTTAAATTTCCTATGTAATATTAAAATTATTCATTTTAATAGTTTTATTAAATCTTTTATTGATGTTAAAACAACTAATGTACTTAATTACGTAAAATATTATATAATCATTGGCTTGATGATGAATTAGATTTTTGGGATTCGATTGTGATCTAAATGTTGATACACTTTATTAATCGTGTAGTATGTATTACAAAACTCTTATTACTGTTTAATTAGGTTTGATTAATTCTCGTAAATAAAAATTTCTAGTATTTGTTAACATTAACCTCCCAGATTGTTCATATTTGGTAATTTATATACGTACTTAAACAATTACAAGTGTGATATTCCGAACATAAATGTTTAATTTCTAACAAGGAAATTAATTGTTTACCAAATCCAATATAGTTTAACTCTATATAAAGATAAAGTATACTAAATAATATATTATTTAAAAATATTTTATCTCATTTGTAATATTTATAAATGCACGTCTATTTATTCTTCAAATACTTATTATGCACTTGTTATCAGAAGAAAAGGATATAATTTAAAGGCAACTTGACTGTAAAGTCTGTTCCTCATAATTAATATTATATCTTTTAACGTTCATTATGTATCAAGCTTAAGTCAATGTAATGTAATGTTTAATGTAATTATTATTTGTAGTCATTCCATAAATTTTGCATTTTCTATTAGCGTTTCAAAAATGGATCGATTATCCTTAACAATCTACTAATATGAAAAAGGAAAATATTTCGTAGTAGCAGTATTGAGTTGACCAAAGAGTTTCTGCTGGGCAATATTTTATTTTTAGAACATATAGTATTATAACGAAAGGATTTAAAATAAAAGTCAAAAGCTAAGATTTTATATTGGATTCTGATATAAATTTATTCAAAAGCAATACCTGTAAGAAAATTTTATTGCATTATTGAAACACTAATAACACTTAGCATTTTTTTGTATAATCTGCTTATTTTAAATAACGATTCTCTGAGTAAAGTTCCATCCAATAATTCAGTCGAATAGTTTTATTTATTTATAAGCTTAATATGTTTCTTTATTAGAATTAATTATATTTTCTATTGCTGCTTGTAAAATAATAGCCGAATGTTTAGAAATGCGTGCATCTATACTTCATCTACACTGAAGGGGCCTAATAATCCTATTAATATATAACCTTTATAAGATAAACTGAATCTCAGTGTAGGGTCGAGAATTTCTATGGCTTAAAATTAAGAATTAAAAATAAAATTCCATTTTAAAATCTAATATCTATTTATCATTTCCTTGGTCACTTTCCTCCTGTTTCGGTCGGTCTCCTGTTTGCTTAATGGTGATTATACTTTTATAGTTTCTTAAATATAACCAAATTATTAATTAAACATTAAGAATTTATGTAAATTAAGATTATATAAAAAACTATGTTTGTAAAGGTATTCTAGAATGAGATTTTAGAAAAGGAATTTTATTTTTATTTAAAAATTTTAGTTTGTGGCTACTAAATTCTTTAATATCCACAAATGTTGTATCTTTTAGAACTAATTGATTTTATAACTAAATGATCTATATATCATATTTACTAAATCCAAGCAAAGCACCTTTGTAAAAAATTGTGTCAACGCTCGCATATGCATCTGTGCCAATAAAAAGTAAAAGAGTTTTCCAATCGATACCGGCTAAATTTATCCAATTAAAATGAATTTGTTTATAATATCTTTATTCATCTTTTTATGTGTATGTATAAGGATTACTTATAAATGATATACCAATTAAATTTCATATCTATTTATTCGATCATAATTGAATTTATTTACGTTTAAATTTCTTCATAAATAGACAAATTTTATTAGTAATATTCTTTTTTCATATTGAATATGATGAAAATAAGCAAATATAGTAATAATTTGTTTATAAAAGAATAAAAAATATACACATAGTACTTTACAATTTTACAATAACTTTAAAAAATAAGATATATAAATTGTTGAACTTAACGTATATGAACAAATCTATTTGTTATATTTCTCTTATTTTTACATTACAAAATATAAACTTATATATTAATTACTTATAATATATATGATTTTATTATTCAATAGAAAGTATCAATTTTTAAATTTATGTTTAAACGTACTGCAATAAAATTCAATATTTAAAAATCAATTAAATTTAAACTGTTTTTTATACCTATGCACTATATCAAAATATAAAAGTAATTTGAATTTTCAAATAAAATAAAACTTTAAATTTCATGTTTAAATTATAATTTTAAATCTCTTACCAATATTTTTATGGTTTTATTATATATTAAAACAATATTATATTTTTAAATTTATAAATTTTTTATATGTTTATAAATATATTATAATATTTTCACCTCTCAATTCAAATATTAGTTACAATCATTATTAATGTAATAAAAAATAATATGATTCGAAAGTACAAATTTTCAGTGAATCACTAATTTAATTTTAGTGGGAAATTAAATAATAAACGTAATAATAAATATTAAATTAATAACAATAATAAAAATATTAGTAACAAACAAGGCTAGAATAAAATTTTATTAAATTTGAAGTGGTTTAAGTAACTTGAATCCTTTAATTTCTGCAATTATATTAGTTCATTTACATCTGTTATCACAAATTAATGATTTTTTTAAAACTTAATTCGCATTTATATAAATTGACTATTTTTTATCTTATACAATAATTAAAATTGTTATTTTTCTTTGTATTTTCCTTTATATTTTTGTTATTTAATATTAAAAATTTTGGATTTTACATAATTATAAAATTTTTAAAAAACTTTTAGAATTAAACTATTTATTTGACTATATTTTAACCAATTATATGGAATTCAAATCTAGTTATTATAAAAAGCCCTTAAAGAAGGCTATATGGTTATAATATAAATTTTATTACAATTACATACTGCACTATAACATTTCATATATATATATATATATGTATGTATGTATATAATAATAATAAATATATGATATAAATTATTAAATTTATTAAATAATAATTTTTGGTGTTACAAATAACTATAAATTATAAGCAATTATAATTACTGAATGACAATATGAAAAACATTCATATTAATATTTTCATCTGCAATACTTCAAACTTACTATTATTTACTTTATATTATAATATGAAATTGATATAAAATAGTATTATACAATTTATTAAAAAATTGATACTGAATAAAACTTACATTACAATAATGTATTATCGGTTTAAACTTTTGTAATTTTAATATTTCAATTTTTGTCCTTAAGTATACATTATTAGGTAAGAATTCCACTATATATAATATTTTATAACATTTTATTAATATAACATATCTTTTTACACATAAAATTTTCATTTAACAAGAATAATAAAGTGCGCATCAAAAAATGATGATACTATTTTTCTACCATTTTTTACGTTTTACATAAAAGCTTTTATTACTAATAGAACGTATTGAATAATATTAAATTACTCTTAATTATTTTATGTATTATGTTTTTTATTAAAACCATAATCTTGTAATTTAAAATAATATAATTTTATTATAAAATAATTATTGTAATTAAAAATTTATTTAACTATTAAATATGAAAAATTTTATCGACAAAAAATATCAAAAAGATATTCTATAATCAATTCAATCACATTTCCATGTACATATATTTCTTGCTTGTTTTAAGGACTTTAATGATAATCACCAAAAGAAGTCATAGTTACAAAATTTCTTGAGCTTCATGAGTTTTATTCAATCAACTTTTATCTTTTATCTTTTTTTTTATCTTTTATCTTTCATTTTAACTTTTATCTCAAAGAACTTTTATCAGTGATTTTTAAGATGCAATTAACAGAAACAAATATTTATGTCTGATATACGTCAATGTAATTAATTGTAATTCGCATATAATACAAAAGATTAATCTACAAATAATTGATTGATCTATAAAAAATTTATACTTTATAACGCCAACTATGTTTTTTATATAAACTTTTAATATTAATTTGTTTCCAATAGCTTAAGTTTGTTTTACATTATAAATTTAAACTGGATAAATATAAAACATCGTACAGGGTACTACCATGTCATAAAATATTTGTCATACCAGATTTTTATCTCCGTCTATTTGTATCGCTTAGAATAATTGCTATAAACGGTAAATTTATAGCAATATTTCATTTGAAATATCACAGCCCTTAATTACATCATTACATTATTTTAAAATGTTTTATTATTATGTACAAAATATACAATATATTATATGTTAACCTTGATTAATTAACGGAGTTTCGAGATCTGGCTCCGTGGGTGAGTTCGTGAACTTGTTCATCATTGAATGGAAATTCCAAACTTATATCGGATTCTTCTCCTTTCGTATACTCAAAATCAAAGGATCTCTCTACTGCAGGCGAAATTTCTTCGGCCCAGGATCGTCTACTTCGATTAAATAACTCGGAACCCACTCGACGAACTTTAACGAAAGTGCTTTTCACAATACTCGTGCCTGAATTTTTTTTCCTTGCAGGACAGCTTTCCAATCTTCTGTAGTGGTCCATAATCTTTTCTTCGAGTTTTTCTTTCTGCCTATTAAGATTAATTACTTTATCATTATTTTTACGCTCCTCCATGTGATAGTGCTCCTTATCCTCTAACGACTGTTTGATTAACTCGTGATTTTGTTCCAATAAATGAGAAACATTATCCATTAAAGATCTTTTGTCTTTGTCCAAACTTTCATTCATTTGCATTAATACATCTATGCGATGATTAAATTTGACGATCTGTTGTTCAAGATCAATTATCTTTTCATTTTTAGAGTCGAGCTTACTTTGGTAATTTGTGTGAACCGCTGCAATTTTTGTAAATTCAGATTTTACTTTACGATACTCGGCCATCAGAGAAATATTTGCTTGATACAATTTACTAAAATCTTCCTTTAATTCTGCATGCTCTATTTTGTTGGATTTGAAAATTTTGCCCTCTTCTTCTAAATATTTGCAGGTAGATTCAAGGTTTTCAATGGATTGATTATAAAATCGAAGTTTTATTTTTGCATCTCTTAATTGATTTCTCAGTAAATTTCTTTCTTGCACTACGCTTTGGTAATCGCTGTTCAGGTGATCATTAATCTCTTGATTAAAACTGTTCTTCTGTCGGGATTTTTGAAGAATTTCATTTTCAGCAATTAGTTGGCTGTTGACAAATTTAAAAATCGTTTTTTGATTCTCTGCATCAACGGAATCAATCAAATTCTGAAATTTTATCTTTTCTTTGCCATCTTTCATCAAATTGGATACTTTATCGTCTTTCTTTGTTTTATTTGGCGACTTGTTGAATTTTATTGTATTGTATGAGTTGTTATCGATTAATTCCATAATTTTCTTAGATTTGGATGTCTCCAAGGTAGAGTCATCTACTTGAGCTTCTAGTATTTTAACTTTCTTTTCGAGATTTTGGATTATCGTCGTAGATTCGTCGAGTACAGTGCATTTGTCCTTAACTAATTCGCGTTGTTTTTCCAATTCGATTAAAGCAATATTTTTCTCTGTCTCCAATGCAATAACTTTTGACTCTAAGTCTTTTTGTTTAATTTTAGTCTCATTTACAACATCTTTCATAACCTTCTGTTCATTTAGTCTCTGATCTACATCGCTTACACTACGCTGAAAATCCATCGATCGCTTCTGCTTAATTTCCAACAAAGCTTGCAATCGTTTCTTTTCTCTGAGTACGTTAGCATAGTTTTTCTCTAAATTTTCATATCTTACATTTAAATCCCGTAACTTTTGTTGCTCAGTACTATCTTTCTCGTTCATTTTTTTACAGCTGCCTTCAAATTCCTGATGTTTTTGAGATAATTTTTTCAAGTCTTCTTTCAGCGCATCAACAGTCAACGAGAGCTTCTTCTTTTCCTTTTCAAGATCGAGAACCCTAAGAGAATTTTCGTAAAAAGAGTTTTCCTTTAATGAATCAACAAGTGTTGAGAGACGTCGATTTTCGAGTTCGAGTTTTAAAGTTTCCGATTGTGCACTAGTAGTCAATTGTTCGGATAGGCTGTTATCTAAGCAAAGTGACAAATCCTCAGAGTCTAAAATGAAACCATTTTCGAAGACTTCTTTTGTGTTTTCTTTCACAAGACGTTCTGAAAGTCAATGCTTTTCATTAGTGGATTATTATGTTTTTTATGTTGATTTATTTACGTTGTATTATATGTTATTAAAATTGAAAATTAATTAAAAAAAAAAAACTAGATTTTTATATATAAAGGTAAATTAAATAATTCGTATAAATTAGAACTTTTAGAACTCGTTACCTAACTGATTTTTTTCCTCGCATATTTCCTGATATTTTTCCTTACTAGCCGCGTTCTCCAATATCAAATCGTTCAACTGCTGCTTAAGTTTAAACATTTGTTGATCTAGATCCAAGACTTTGTCGGCCTTAGCCTTGTAAGAGTTCACCTGTTCCATTAACACTTCCTTGTTCTCGATGAGAAGCCGATTATGCTGTTGTATTTCTTCTAAGTGAGTTTTATAATAATCAATGCATGAGAGTTTTTCTTTATACCGCACAATTTCTTGTTCGAGTCGATCGACTTTTTCAATTTTCTCTCTGGCAGCATCCAATTCGTCACGATAAGACTTTGCATTCCTAGCCTCTGATACTGCCATAGAAAGAAAATATTTTAATAAAAATCCAACTATATTATAATCATAATAAACAATTATAATTTATTTGTTGTATATAATTCGTCAGAATGTACTATTGAATATAAAATTATTGAATATGAACAATGTATTATGAATATAAAAATAAACAACATTGGTGAAATAATATTTGCTTAATACATGGAATATACGATTATAATGTTTAAAATCTAATTTAATATAAAGTTTGATAATCTATCAATACTTAATATTAATTATTTTAATGATATAAGCATACGTGAAAAAAGAAATTTACAAACTAAATCGATTACATGATTTAGAGATAATGAACTATGTAAATAATAAATAAAATTGCGAGTTAATTGAATTTAAGTTTTAAATTTGAATTAAAAAATTTTTCAACAAATTTTAATTAGCATTATTAAATATTTTATTCAAACTTTATTGTCTGTTCGTGGTGACCAAACAATAAATGAATAAAATATTACACCTTTACGTTATTAGAAACTCACACAAAAGCCATTCATATTAATTTTATTATTTTAATAATTAATAATTATTTTAACATAATTATATTATTAATTTACTTCAACAGATATAATTGATTAATTGGTGAAAAATCTGGCAAGTTGAAATGAAATCATAAGTAAATTAGAATCGTCTGCCAATTAAATACAGTTAACCATAATTTTTATGATAAATCTATATTAACGCGAATCAATCAATTATTATAATTTAGTTATAATTATAATTAATTAGTCTCGTCTACGTGAACTACAAAGAAAGTACATTGTTAATTTTCTTTTCTGAATAAATAATAAGTATTTAAATTTATAACCATTAATTAGATTTGCCATTAGTTTGACCCATGATTGAAAATCCTACTACTTTATGAATAACATTATTAGTAATTTACATTTAAAGTAGTACCTAATCTCTCATTCTCCTTCATTAGTTTGGTAAGTTGAAGTTTGCACTCCTGTAGCTCATCCTTACACTCCTGAAGATCATCGATCTTCTCCTTAAGCTTTTCTCGTTGCACCCTCACTTTAGATTTCCATTCGAGAAGCTCGGCTTCGCGTTTCTGTGTGTCCTCTCGATCGGACCTTGTCGAGTAATTGAGCAGCTCTTGAAGGTTGTCTAGCTCGTCGTCGTCTAAAATAATGGAGACGTCTTGGCAAATAGTGCCGATCTCCTTATGGCTAGCGAGACGTACAGCGTTGCACAATTTATCTCGATACAAATTTCGTTCCCGATAGATCTTACGCACATTCTCAAAGGCCCTCTGAACATTATCTACATCGTTTAAGTCGTGGTCTTTAGATATGCTGGACATTAGCATTTCTACACTCAATACGATGTCCGGTATATGTACCACCTGTAATCAAATATTTTATGCTTTTATTCCAAGTTGTTCATTCATGCACGAGTGCCCATAATATCTATTTATTTATAATAATTTTCCCTTTCATAAATTTTATGATTCAATCCATTTTAATTTTAATATTGGACGTTTTTCGCATTGTATTATTCTTTTTTTACACGTTAATGAGCTATGCACTCGACAAATTAATACTTTATCCTTTTTGATAAAATTACAAACTAGGGACAATTTTATTTGTAAAAGTCTTATCTATAAAATTTAATGATGAATTATAGACCCAAATTCCTTTTTAAAGTTTTCATGTACATTTACATTTGTCTCGGCTTAAATTTATAATTAATTAAAAATAAATGTTTGAAATTATAATTTAAATTTAATGTTGCTTGCTTATGTAAACAATTTTTTCTATTTTATTGTAATTTTTCGCAATTTTAAAGGTTATAGAATTTATCTTTTAGAAGCTTCGTATTTTTATTAGTATAAATTATAAAAACGTCTTTATAGCATGATATTTAGATTTTATCCAGTTCTGGAATGGTATGTAGGGGAATATGTACAATTATGAATCAAATGAATGATAATAATTTTTATTCGTTAAAATTCCAATTTAAATTTATTGTAATTATTGTATTACCTGAGCAATGCAATCAGCAATAGCGACTTGAGTCTTCTCGTCCAGTTGTTGAATTTTGCTGATGAAATGCTCGTTATTGGGGCACTGAACGGCACAACCAAGCAGCAGACAAAACAGAAGCTTAGCCCCCTGCACGTGGAGGCGTGGATTTTTGGCGAGACGAGGAATATCAGGTATACGTAAAATTACGTGGCCAAGCTCCTCCTCGTAGAATAGGCGAACATTACCCAGAATCTGCGTAAGGTTGTGTAGTCGAATGGTAGGATCGTTGCCCGACGCTGATATATCGCTATCCTGGACATGTAAATCCCTGCGAAACGTGATATATTTATTTAAATCAATTTGCTGTTATCTAATTGAACTCCCTATTAATTGGCATATTTTATTAATTTCTGTTATCATTCGTCCACACATATATAGCATTGAGTATGTAATAATGATAGCAGTAATGGTATAAGCAAAACAATAAAAACAAAGCGTTTTCAATATAATATAATCTACTAATTACCAGAATAGAAATAATCGCGATTTAAGTATACAATTTTTATGTATAAAATCTAATGGTAATATTATTTTAGCGCTAATTCTAAATTTACAATTTTCAATATTTTAAAATTACTCTGAAAAATTTTCTGATTTTTTCGACAATTATTTTATATTTTATAGTAATAAAAAATGTATTTAGTTATTCAACAAATTTTTTTTAAAAAATCCAATCTCTAATTATACTAATCTAATTCATTCTTAGATATATCGATTATTTCAGAAAATAGCTTAAAATTTAATTACATATTTTAATTAGTAACAATCTCGAATAGAATAAAACTAAAATAATATCATTAGTATAAAATAAGTAAGCAAATAATTGTTTTAAATCTTTTATTCATAAAAACCGTTTATTGTACTTATTTAATATATATTTATATTAATAATACAATTTAATATTAATAAATGATAAAATACGAAATGAATTTTATATTAAATAGTTTTTTAATTTTATTGTCTTGAATCTTGTCTATAAATAAATAGAATACAAATTTAATTTTAAAAGCTAATCAAATATATTGTAATAAATACCTATGTGATACTTCTATCAAAACAATTCTTTATTATTTTTATTATATGTAGTAAAAAAATTCAATAAGATCATTGAAATATTTTGTAAGTAATTTGTAATGATGTGAATATTGGGAATATGTACATTCATAAATTCATTAATTGAGGTGGCCATATAGAGATATTACCATAATATATTACGTATACCATAATATATGATAAGCCATATTACCGCAATCTAAATATATATTTATATGTTGTCAATTTTGAATAACTGTAACTATCAATACATATTTATTAACACATGTGAGGAATTGAAGGAATGGAAACTAGCTTTTATAAACGTATAAAATATAAAATATGTATAGAAAAACTTATTACAATGCAAAGAAACAAAATATATCAAAACAATGCTTGCAAATACTTATAATTACATGAATACTAAGTATGTATTTAAATGCAATAATAAATATTTCAAATTCTATTTTCTATTAGATTTTCATTAAATTATTATAAATAAATATAATGATATATTTCTGAAAATATTTACGTATTTTGTTAAAATTTAATATTTAAGTTTTAATATTTTCGTAAGTTATTTAACAGTTTTTATTTAATAATTTTTAATTATTTAATATTCTTATAAGCTTTAATATTTTATATTTTATATTAAGTAATAAAATAAAATTAAATAAGAAATTATTTAAAATGTAAACTTACATTTGGAGAAAAGCATCGTGAATTAAAACACCATCCACTAAATCCTCGTAAGTAGGTTTTTCTTCGTCAAATGTCTCGAAATTGCTTTTGAACTATGGAAAAAAAAATAAGAAATTTTTTTATTTAATCAACAATATTAAATATAATATAACTATCTATCTATCTATCTATTTAACACAATATTAAACAAAAAATTTATAAGTTGATTACCTATTACAAATTTACCTAATAACCATACAATATATATATTTATATATGCGTGTGTGCGTGTGTGTTTCTTACCCAAGTAACTAACGGTCCATTTAGAAATTCGTCGACTTCTGATACTCCCATGACTTTGGCCATTTAACTCACTAAAAATTAATTAATTGCTTTTTGAAATACTCACTATAACATTAAAAATATATTTATTTATTTCTATTAACATTAATAAACTATAGTGTATAATAGATCTGAATGACAAAAAAACCGTAGAGTATAAATCATAATTAATGTAGTACATAGGAATTTTAACAATCGATAAAATTTAATAATTACATAGAATTATTTAAATTTCCAATGAAATCAATTTTACTTTATTTGATTTATTATGTTATTGAATATTATTTAATTGAGCCGAAATAATACTTAAGTTAAATTTTTTGTAATATTTCTTTTTGTTAATTTATGTTTTATATTCGAAAAATTTATGAATTTTAAAACACGTAAAAATTGTTTATTTATGTAATTAATATGTATATACAATTGAAATTAATTATATCAAACGAAAATCTTGGTACTAATTATAATTAACAATGAATCGTATCGTTATACTATATACTATATACTAGAAGAATATTACCTTTATATTTATTTTAATTTTGTTATAAATTTAGTTAAAACAAACATTAATTATAGTTATAAATAAAAATATATTTTATGTATTCCTCATATGCGCTCTTTAAAACTGAAGGAAGAAAACAGAAAGCACATAACTGTCATATAATTAAAATGAGATTCTATATACTTTATAATATAATATATTAAGTATATATTCTTTATATATGAAATCATATTAAAAAGTTTAGAATAATTTGAAAATAATTTTTATTGCGCTATTTGAACAAATGAACATTTTATATTAAGATAACATTACCACTAACAATTCCAATTATGAATTAATTAAATGAGTAAAGCACAATACACAAATATTTAACCCACATATATTATTTTTAAATGCTTACCATACAAATGATTTTAATCAATCAATTTCCGATATTTAAGGTAAAAATTATCTACAATAGTGCACTTTGACAGCGAATATCCCTTTAAGTACCACAGCGCAGTATTTGATGTATACTATATCCAGTTATGTATCGCTCAGAGTCTCTGACAAAACTGCTATGACACCTTGTAAAGCCAGGCAAGGTGCATCAGAAAGCAAGTGATGCGCATATCCCGTATATGTGCGCTGTCCCTTTGTCAAGAAACAATGTAAAATCAAGGATAAGCACGTCCAATTTTGTCTAACGCTAGGCCAATCCGCAGGCCATTGGCAAACAGGATCAAGCATATAATTATGCGAATTACGGGAATTCGATAATTCCAGCATTGCACCAAGCGAAGCAGGTAAATAGATTTAGGTCCTTAGTGGCTCCTTAGAAAATCACAAGTTCAATTTATTTTCTTTGAAACGTATAGAAAGGTATCCTTTATGCCTTTTGCATTTTAAATTTGATCATAATGTGCATGGTCACTTAAGTAGACGAAAATATCAGAATTACTTCAAATATAATACACATCATCATTTTTGCTTTATTTTTCATTGCATAATTTATGTAAATCTAATGAATATTCGTTATTTAAATTTCAACATATAATATGTATAATATTTATAAATAAAAGTTTAAATAAAATTTATGTTCGTAATTCAATGTATATAAAAAGAAAATAAACACTTTTTTATCTTTATATTTATGTAAATCGCAAGTAAGAATAGCATTATTATGCATTATATAAATAAATAACATATAATAACATATAATAAGTATAATAAAAAAAAAAATAACATATAAATAAAAAATTTGTAAATCATTTTAAGTAAATATTATTTATTCAAAATTTTTTTATATCTAAAATATTTTACATATAAAGTATAAAAAGTACCCGTACAAATATTTTATATAAAAATATATTTTTAACAGCAAATGTGCCATGTTATCATTAAAATATCGTTATGTAATAAAATATATATTTTTTAAGATTGAATTTACCTTTTATAACAAAATCTTGTAATACGCATAATAAATCTTTTAAAACATAATAATACAATATAATTCTATTTGCCTTTCATTCATTTGTAAAATTGGGATGTCGTTTTTCGGAGAAAGCTTTCATTCCTTCTTTTTGATCAGCCTGAAAATCAATCAGAAGAAAAACATTAAGAAGAATAATAAATAATGACGATAAATATATTGGCAATTGGTGTTGAAAATGTAACTTACAGTAGCAAAAGTAGACCAAAACAGCCTCTTTTCATAATCCAAACCTTGTTGCAAAGTTGTTTCGTATGCTAGAAAAGATATTAATTTTTAAAAATTATTATAATTAAGTATACAAAGTAAACAAAGTCTTTTCATTGAAATTTTATTGATAATTATCTAACAGCAACATTATTTATCTATTCACAAAGCAAACATTATTGTTCAAATAATCTCTCCAGTATTTAATATATTATTATTATTATTATTATTATTATTATTATTATTATTATTATTATTTATATTTAATATAAAAATGCCTCTCAATACCTAAAGCTATAAAATAAATAAATCAATGTGTGTGTGTGTGTGTATTCGTGTATGTATTTAAAGGGATTGCTGCTATGTATGCTACATTTTACGCACAATTCGTGCTAAGTTACATCGCAGTAGCACGTCATTTAATGCACTCTAGTTATGAATCGACCGCCAGCAGTTACGAACAATACGCACGAAGAAAGCTAAGATGAAAGGTGGCTCGATGCATTGCCGGTGATTTATTAAATATTGTGACCCCTGCCCGAGTGGTCGACCGCTCGCATGGCGACCATCGGTTATTTGTCAATGGTGATTGAAATATCGGTGATAATGCCCTCGTGCATTTAAAACTTCGACACGATGAACAGTACATTAAATATGTTCTAGGAAGAGACTAGGAAGAGAATTGGGGGTTGAGGGCGGGCTTGCAATGCCATATCCGCGCGAACGCACGTAAGCGCGCGCGCGCGCACTCATGTGGTGTAAACCTTTTGACGGAAATTTTCGACGTTGGTTCTTTCAGTGAATCTTGGAATGCATCATAGGCAATAACCAGGACAGATGCAGCAACGGATCGAGTGGCTTAATTAGGGGTATGAGTACTATAATCCGCGTCCCACAAGTATGCGGGACACCCGGTTAGAAGGAAGACCATCCGAACGTATTTCGAACGACACAATAATGCAATACAGTTATTTACGGAAAATCTATTTAAGCAATTATCGTTTAAATTTGAATTCGCTTTATTTAATACACTCGAATTCCCTCATTGCCGTGCGTTGTTTTTATTTATATCTATCAATGTAATAGTTTATTAATTCTTTAATATTTATTAATTAATTAGGAATTTCAAGAGGCTATTTCTCACCAAAGGGTCTTCATTTATAGTTTAATTGCAACGACGACAGTTCGTTTGCGTATAAAAAATTCCGAATATAACAAATAATTATTTGTAGTTGATACCACGTTAAACAATGATTTTTTTTATTAATAATTGTCGAATGTGAAAATGTATTATTAATATATATTAATAATTTTGTACTAATTCACAAAACATGTGAAAAATAAATATTGCTTAAGTTTTAATATCAATAGTTATTAAATAGTTTCTTCAATAGAAATACTGAAATACAAATGTTAGTGATCAATATTTTTAAATTAGCTTAATATAAAATACGTGTAAATCACTTTCTAAAAGAGCATTTTCAAAAATATTTAACATAAATTCCATATAATACTTATAAAATATTTATAGATTTATTCCTGTCTCCTGATTATTTAATTGCTGTAACATTCAAATAATTAATGCTTTCCTCAAAAAAGAAAATATTTATCACTCAGTAATTCCTGATTTTTAATTGGTATGCTACACTAATAATTGTTATTACCTGAGTACTTATAATAAAACTGTCTAGAATCTAGAATAATTAATATTGCCTAAAAATTTTTTCAAATTCAATAAATCGACGAGTTCAATTTAAATTGCATATAAATTAAGCATTAATTCAAATGATTTATAAGATTTTAGTGCCAATACGTTTTAAAACTTAATTCAAAATTTTATATCTGATTTGAAATAAAAAAATTTAATTCGTACGTGTTAGATTTTTAATTAAGAACCTACGATTAATTAATTGATTTTGATACTTCCCGTTTTAATTAACTTAAAATATATATTTTTACATTTAAATATAATGCATAGTGATATTTTTCAAATCGACTAACTTAATAGCACCAGTTAAAAAATATATTCTTATTGACATTATTTTCTAAATAATCTACATCAAGTAATAATAACTAAAATTGAATGGAAAAATTATTAAAGTTGATTTGTTCAAAGCAATTTATCACAAATATCTACAAAATTTATTAAACTTTGGTCTTTGCAAAATGTTTCTTTTGTTTACAATTAATTAGATTTACATGTCATGGGATTTTTATAATTTCTTATACATCACGTTCAAAGACGATTACGTAATCGAAATTTTATATCTATATTTATTATATTTAATAAAATTTATCATATCAACATTTTTCGTTAATATTCTAATACTATTACGCTTTATCACGATAATTTTTGGGTAATACAAATTAATAGATTCGATATTATTCTCGTAGTTTTACGACTCATTTCTGCGACTTCATAACTTCAAACTTGCATTACATGTTTCATGCAAACACCAAATATTCTTCCAAGAACGTCCCATCGTAAAATTGGAAAGCTAATTATTTATAAACACCATAATTTTGAACCACACGATTATATTAACTGCTCCACATTTAAAGACTGTTCTTATAAGCCATGTTATGTGTTTTCTGTACATACTCAAGGGCCATCGTTAAAAATAATAATAGACTTCGGTGTTTGTTTACCTTCAGCCGATGCGCAAAAATTCAAAATTTCATTTAAATTTCGAATTAGAACTCAAATTTACTAAAATAAACTCAAATTTAATAAATTCTCGATTAATTAATTTAATACTTCGATATTTCCTTTATTCAATATCAATCGCAGTCCCACAATGAATAATCATAGAATCAAACCTCATGTTTAACTGCCCCCTATTCTAAACTCAAGATTGCTTATCCTTTCGCTAAACACATCCTACGCGCGCAAATTATTTTTACAAGATCACCTCGCTACTCTATTTCCCAAACTCGATCATGCCATCTCATTTACCTTTATTAACGGAGTCCTTGGCAAGGGCGACAGCCACCTGAGAGTAAGAAGCGATCTTCTCGGCGAGCTTAATCGCTTCCGAAACGAGTTGGTCCGCTGGGAAGACCTTGCTGACGAGGCCGTTGCGTTCAGCTTCCTGAGCTGAGAAATGCTGGGCCGAAAGGACAGCCTCCATGGCTTTACTCTTGCCGATGGCGCGGGTGAGCCTCTGAGTACCACCAGCTCCGGGTATCGTGCCGATCGCTATTTCCGGCTGGCCGAACGTAGCCTTATCGCCCGCGTAGATTATGTCGCACATCATTGCCAACTCGCAACCACCGCCAAGCTGAAAGCCATCATCCTTTATTTATGGAACGAGGATGAATTTCCATCCACTCCGCATCAACTCGGCATTTGCCATTTTCATCTCAAACGACCATCAACGCGCGGCAAATAATTGTCGGATTTAGAAAGTAGGATTACATTGGTAAGCTCGAGGAATCTCTTACCGCATAGCCGTTTACAGCAGCGATCGTGGGCTTCCGAGCCTTGGCCAGGCCGTTCCAGTGCTCGAGGAACTTGGTGGTAACATTGTGCGAATACGAGTTACCGCTCATCTCCTTGATATCAGCCCCAGCGGCGAAGGCCTTCTCACTGCCGGTGATGATTACTGCACCCACGCCCACGTCCGCGTCGAGCTGCTCTATCGCTTTATTCATCTCGTTCATGAGCTCAACACACAGGGCGTTCAGGGCCTTCGGTCTGTTCAATGTTATTAAGCCCACATTCTGCTTCGAGCCCGCCTTCTCAACTTTCAGGTACTCATACGTCCGTATGGCTTTTTTAATTAGAATTACATTTCAAGTTAGCTTTATAGAAAGGGGACGCTTTGCGATATTAGTCGCAGTTGCATCTTATGCTGTTAATTTTATGTTATTAATAGAAGGATCTTTTCAACGAAGTTTGGTGTTTTTGGTATTGCCGAAAGAATTTGAACTGTTACGATTTTAATTAATGTTAAAGCAAGTTGGACATTGTCTATAACAATTGTATATAAAAGGGTGTTGATTTTTTGATTAAACGAAAGAGAGAAAGAAAAGAAAATAATAAAAGTACAGGACTATTTTTATTCTTTATCCACAATGATCACTTCGACTTGAGTTTGTCAACTTGAATTTATTTATTAACATTTATTTGAAAATATCAATAATGCTAATAATTCCACTGGCTCCATTCAGCCTTCTATGGTAATTATTAGCTACTTATTAGTTGGGATGCATAAATATGCCAATATTTTAATACACTAAAAAATGTACAAATATATATTAATATTAAATATTTTTTTAATTTAAACTACTTAAATAAATCATTGTCAGTCTCGTGGTTTTATTTTTGAATAAAAGTGTTTAATTATTTTTTATCAACGTCAGAAAAAATTAAATGTTATAAAATAATATTTTAAATTGAAAAAGAATTTAATTAAAATAATTTTAAAACAATATATTTTTCATACATTTTTATTAATCATTAAAAATTATATTATCAGGCTGTTAGCTACATTGTTAGACAGTTGTAGAAGATATAAATTATTTTAAAAAATTATTTTGATAATGAAAGTTAATAAATGAAAGATAATGAAAATTTTTAATGAAAGTCTTATACATAAATTATTGTATCTCCTATTAAAATTTTGGATTTAATAATTTCTTACGCTTAAAAATTGATTTAAAAATACATCGTACGTATAATTTATAAATTTCATGCATTATAGTTTAATCTTTATTATTTTAAAAATTATTATTGATTCATTACTTGTAATTATTGTTGTTGTTGTTGTTATTATTATTATTATTATTATTATTTTGTTATTCTTTCAAGTTTCTAAAAGATGTTTGTTGGTAGCAAGAGGAGGCCAGTAAATGCGATAATGAATAGAAATTTTATTTTTTCATATTACTTTGTTTTTAATTTATAAACATTTTTCATTGTCTTAAATGAAATAATTAACGTATTTTAAATGAAAAATCTATTTGTCAAGCAAAATGAACGATAAAATTTTTTGTTGAATAAATATTGATTATGAATAATTTCATTGATTCTAAATATTATCTACAGTAAAAAATATAAAAAAATGTCAAATTATACAAATTACATATTATAGAACACAAAATATACTCAACACTCTTGTTATTAGCTATGTTTATTTCAAAAGAATATATCTTTCGCACACATATACGCACACACTACGTATTACTCATTCGTGGTAAATAAAATTTTAATTCGAACGTTAATCATAGATAAATTATGAATACCAATCAACAAAATTACGGAATTATATTCAATATGGCAAAATAATGTTTAAGATTGCAAATAATTGATTATGGATAGCGTCTGTTGATCTTTATAATTTAACTCACCGGAGTAAAATTTCGGAGTCTGCTGGGAACAATTTGCGTTTTTGAGCAGATTAGACACACTCCCGGCGAAAATTCGATTGATGATACTTAGATTCATCTTTCTTTTTTCAAGTGCTCACGTTTTAGAATATTTATATATTAGAATCGTTTATAGTTTCGCTACAAGATATGATATCACAACTGTTTACTGATAGTATTAATATTATAAGCTGATAAGTAAATAAAAATTTCGTTTTCGAAGAAATGTTTCGTTTCTGACTCTACACATGTACCACTGTGGAGCATACACATAACCAATTTATCCGGCTGTATTGCTTTCGGCTTTGAATGGTTTAATAGCAGATGGTATGCAAGTCACGATAGTGAAAGCTATAAAGGTTGCTCCACATTGGTTGATGAACTGCGAAAAAATTAATTATGAAATTATTGATTATGTGCTTATGAAACTAAGAATTGCGTATTTTTAATTATGAAATGACGACTTATAAATATGTATAGGTAACAAAACTTGAAACGGTTGGCAATTAAGGATAATATAATAATATTTAATAAATCAGTAGTATTGGGGTAATGTTGTTTAGATTAGAAAAATTGAGGAGAACGCATCTCTAATATGCACAATTCCATGTATATAATATGTAAATAATTAGAAATTCAACTTGTCACTCTGAAATGTCACGCTAAAAGTATTTTGGTTTTAAAATTGAAATTAAAAAGTTACATATTTTTTAATATTTCTGTATCATCGAATCGAATGTTAAAATAATAATATTAATATGGCTATTAATTTATATTATTCAATATCAATAAATAATCAAGATAAGTTGAACAAATGCGTAATGGCGAAAATATGAATTGATTAAATGATAGAATGCATTAGAAGAATAGCAGATCCGCGCTTCAGTTTGAAGTTAAAATTTAAAAAGGAATAGTTAAAAATACATGAAGTGTAGTTGAGTTAAATTTCATTCTATTGTAAAAGGCTTTTATTGAAAATAAAATTGCTTATGTTAGTAGGATAAGTAATTATTAATATCGCTATTCTGGAATAGCCTTTATTCGATTTAAAATACCGCGCTTTTGTCCCTGCCATCGCAAGGCAACAAGCAACAATGACTCGAATGCCGTTCTCGGTCACCAGTCACTAATGCCACTATTTACATGAAAAATATTTGTAAATATTTTTTTCCCTTCAACAGCCTAGAAACAACGTTGCGCCAAAACCATGCAAAATAATGCTAATAACGGCCATGTCCCGTGCCGGCGAATGCGGAAGTAAAAAACCGGTATACGATAAGATCGCCGTACTTCATTGTCAACCATTTTTGTATGATGCCACTTTTCGCTAACTCGCCATTTTTGTCCGGATTGTAGTGTTGGAAGATATCGTTTGCGAAGATCCCTAATAGCTCGATAATTCGACGGCTGCACATGTCAGCACATGCGCAGCTGAGTGTCGGTGTTAGTCGCGTGGGTTTTGCGTATAATAAGAAGAATCACCAAGTCGATAGCTTTATGTGAGTATTTTGCGATTATTGTTTTGTTTTTTCATTGTGTTAAGTAATGAATTAGCAGTTGCATTGTAAACGTACGGGAATCTTGGACAATATAAGGCAAATTTGACCTTGCCAGATGTTGATTATTGAATAAAATTGAGCCTAACCTCCATACGTTTCGGAGGCGTCTATTTTACTAAATTTGACGTTGTGGAGATTTGGAGGGAATTCGATAGCTGCGTTGTTACTCATTCGGCATTTTTGGCGTTAATTAGATCATATTAGAAAAGCAGGATTTTCATATAATAGTTTTTTCGGTAAAGCTGATGAATTGTCGGTAAGCGAAAATGTAACCTTTCAATAACGCCCAAGCGTCCTTGTTTCGTAGTTTTCATTGAAATTCCCATTTTCTGAATTTCTCTTAATGTAGCGTGTATGCCGCTTTCCTAGAGAATAAAAAAGTACTAACTGACATGATACTATAGTGATTTGCTCTTATATTATTTTTAATATTTTACTAAGTAGTTTTTTCTTGTTATATAAACACAATTAAGTGATTTTTAAATGGTACTTAGCCATATAAAGTGCATATACAAGTGATATGCGCCTTATTTATATTACCTAACTTTATAAAAATAATGTTTGATATTTTTATGTAATCTAATATTAAATGATTTTATAAATAAAATGCTTAAATCTAATATCTTATTTAGAAACCAATTAGTAATCAATCTTATTTAGATTTACATTTAAATTTTTAATTTTACATACTTTATTGTACATACTATATTAATTAAAAATATTTTTAATAATTTCTATTTTTAAATTATAGATTTTACTTTAACAATGTCAAATTGTCTGTCAAATCTAAAAAGATAATCGAAATATGTAAATGAAAATAATATAAACAAAAGCGATATTTTTAATTCCATAAAATTGAATTCCACAATTATTTATTTCATTGAATTTTAGATTATAATGTGTTTATATATATAAAATTTATAAACAAAGTATAACGACCATTGTTACTGTTCAGTAATTGAGGTCTTGTCTATTATATTACATCTTTTGAATAAACCATTAAAGTACTAATTTCATAATTCAAAAAATAAAAATACTCTGTAATTGTTATAATTAATAAATGTATTTTATTAACAAATATATTAATGAAAATATTTTTATGCTTTTAGGGCAAATTGGATATTCTTAGCCTAATACAAGGGTAGGTGCAACCTACAATTAGCCAAAGAATTAAAATAATTAACGTGAGTCTAGTGATATAAAAAGAGCAAGAATGACAGGTAAAATGGAGATGAGTCTAGACGATATTATCAAGCAAAATAAAGGCAATCGACAGCGCAGTGGTGGTAAGCGCACGGGTGGTGGCAGAACCTCCAGTGGCTCACCAAGACGGGGACCAATTCGTGGTGGCCGAAAACCTGGCGGTGGTGTTATGCGTGGGCGCAGTCGTGGTGGCATCTCCAGAAGTGGCTCAAATTTTGGCCGTTCGTTACCCAGCTATAAACGCGAAGCTTTTCTTGGAAGCAGTGCTCCACGCAGATATGGCTCAACTTCAGATACTACTAAACTAATTGTATCAAATTTAGATTTTGGTGTAACCGACTCAGACATACTTGAATTATTTGGTGAATTTGGACCTCTCAAGTCAGCTGGAGTACATTATGACAGATCTGGTCGATCCCTTGGTTCTGCAGATCTCATTTTTGAAAGGCGAGCAGATGCAATTAAGGTAATTACCAAGCATCAATTTTCTAATTAGACATTACATATTTTTACATTAAATTTATGAGAACTTACAGAGATTTTGCACTTATAGACAAACAAAGAATATTTTTGTAAGTTGAATACTAAAATAGAATATACTTCTACATATATAATCAATTAATTATATTTCATTAATATTAAACAATAGTACTGTGTCATTTTTTATCTGTTTTGTAACTTAACAAAGTTCGTAAAAATAACTTTTTCAAATGTGTACTAAAACTAAATATTTGTAATGGTTAAATATAACTGTGTTTTATCCATATGTATTAATATAATTTTATGAACATGATTTATTCAAATTGTATGAGATTTATTCATTAGTGAGAGGAACTAATTTATTGATTAATAAAGATCTTTATTATTGCTGTTTCGTAGATAATATTTAAGTATTATTACTTATGCTTTTAAGACTTGTAATGTAATTCTAATATTATTTCAGTTATATTAATAAATATAACACTAAGTTCACTAAAATAATACGGTATAGGTTAGACATGGAAATTTTAATATATTGTCATCTTGAATAATTTAATAGAACATAGCAAATTTTACAATTTATCACTAGAATATTTGTAACAGATTATACAATTATAAAAAAAATATGTTTCATATATTAACAATTTTAATATTGAATTGCAAATGAAAGTAAATGTAAACTTATTTATTTATTTCAAGAATTATTATAAATTTAATCAATATGGTGTTAAATTTTGTAAAAGAATTAATTTTTATTTAAAACTATATGTACTTTCGAATGAAGCTCGTAATTTACAAATAGAGGCCAAATCACTGCATAATTTAGCTCTACAATAAAGTATATAACATATTCATTGAAAAATTTATCATTTTCATTTTCAGGCAATGAAGCAGTACAATGGCGTTCCTCTTGACGGTCGCGAAATGAATATTCAACTTGCCACATCCGAGATTCCAGGCATCAATCCAATTCGAGGTGGCTCAAGACTCGGCAGTAACTTTAAGTCGAGAGGTCCCATGAATCGCAGCCGAGCGTCACGTGGTGCACCTACCAACAAAAACCGTGGCCCATCGAAACGTGGCGTGAAAGCCAGTGGTGGTCGTCAAGCTAAAAAACCACCACCCACTGCAGAAGAACTCGATGCTCAATTGGAGGAATATGTCAAGAGCAAAGTTTCAAACTCCGAGGGCGCATAAACATTTAGCTCTTTTCTTGTGTAGTAGATGGGTGAAGCGTTTTTAAGAATTAATTATTTGATTATCATTTACAGATTATTCTGATATATATAATTAGATGCATATACATTCATAAATAACAGTTCATTCAATTATTAGATTCATAACGTGTAATGTTTATACATTAGTAAAGGATAATCAAATAATTGCCTGTTACAACTACTACATAAGAAAGGAAATTAGTATTACGTCACTGATTTCATAAATATTCGTATGAAATTTATTTCATGTTTTCTTTTTAATAACTCACTTTGGATCGTTAATAACTTGTGTTTAATGTGTATACGATTCAATGACTACCATTCCTTCAATGTAATTTCTTATTGATCCAAAAACAACTTTGTATTAGAAATTTAATATGACTTTGACTATCTTTGATATAATTTAATACAATATATTTAATTCACTTTAATATGGATAAGTAAAACGTTATTTAAAAACAAAATAAAAATATTTTTTTTTTATGTGCAATTATGTCTTCTAATTATATTCTATTATTTTTTTTTATTGTAAATAAATTTGAAGAAAAATAATCACACTTTCTCAAGTATAAAACATTTATAATATTAAATGAGCACTTTAATACTGATTAACAAAGTTATTTTTAATGGATGTATTTTGTGGACGGAATTTTTCATATCTAAATTAATAAAATTAAAATTGGAAAAAAGTTTTACTTTATACTTGTATATTTATTTTAAAAAATCGATTAGACTAGATTATGAATTTTGATAAAGTCTAATAATATAAAATAGAATATATTTTATTTAAAATTGTAGCAATGGTTGAGCATAAGTAATTAATGAAAAATTAATTGTATTAATAGATATTCAGAAATTTATTGATTCAATTGAATATCTACGAATTCTGAATATGTACGGTAATGTACTGTTTGCTGTATAAAAATGGACAATGGCACTAATAGCAAGTATTATTTTTGTCTGGAATATCGAAATTTTCGTGTGACATTATTCAAATAATATTAATATTCAGTTCTTGTAAATTGTTAAAATTCATTTGATAAATAAAGATTATTTCTCCATTATTTAAATAATAATTTTTGAGCATTTTGAAACCATCAAAGAACCTAATAATACAATGAATCTGTATTACAAATTTATTTATGCAATTGCTTCAATGTAAATGTTAATCGATAATATATATAAAATTAATTTATTCCATATTTATTTGAAATTGAGATCAACTATCAAAAGCAATAATAAAATACTTTAGTGATTTAAAAATTCAACTCCCTACCATCAACGGTAGAGTTGCATGTAATCCTTTTTTTCGCCTCGTGTTTATTTTTTCTAATCAATTGTTTTTCATTCAAATTTAGCGCACGCACACACACACACATTTCCTATCCTCGCGCGCATACTGACTTCTATATTTTCTATATTAATAAACCAAAATAAGGCTTATTTAATTTATTCCCAAGTGAGTGAACTTAGTCATGCGCTCTAAAAGTTTTTTTGCAATGTTCTTCGTGGATTAAAAATCGCCGTATCTAATGAACTGTACGTTATATCTACGTTATTTATCCAGCTAATAATGAACATACATATTAACATATTATTTCAGTACATATTAATTGATTTTCTTTATTTGTAACTCATACGCTATAATTGATAATTTGAAGTTTTTAGAAATAATCGCTGTAATAGGTTCTTGCGATTATATAAATTCCTTAATATGCAGAAATACGAATGAGAAGAATAAGGTTAAAATTTGATTAAGATGCAAGTTAACAATAAGTAATTGATTATAGTGATATTTGTATTAAATGTTGCGATAAATTTTACAAAATGTTGATGAATTCGAAGTATGCGCGATGGTCGAAAACATTGTTATCTATTCAAGCTCGTGTTCTTTATTCATCTCAGTGTGAACAGTTAGTTGTAAAAAGGTATACTGATACTATTTTGTTACCTAAAACAAACTTTCAGGCCAAGATCACTGGAAAGAAACGTATCGATAAGGACCAGTATTTACAGAATGTAAGGAATCCTTTTTGTTCAAAAATTTATATATTTTATAATAATACAATCTTTTTAAACTTAAAAAAAGTAGTAGTCTGATTGACAATATTGCTTTATATAAGTAAACGATATTGAATTGTGTTTTTGGAATAATATGTATATAATTTTATTATATTATATTTTAGAAATGTGGATTTTCAGAATTATACAATTGGCAAAGAGCAAACTTAAAAGGTCCTGACTTTGTACTTCATGATGGCCCACCATATGCAAACGGAGACGTGCATATTGGTCATGCAATTAATAAAGTAATGAATAGATTCTGTTGAAATTTTATATCAATTTTTAATCCTATTTCACATGTATTTTTTTATCCATAATTATAATTTTAATTTTAATGTTAGCTTTATTTTTATATGTGTAGATATTAAAGGACATAACTATTAGGAGTAAGGTAATTAACGGTCAAAGAGTACATTATGTTCCTGGCTGGGATTGTCATGGTCTACCAATTGAACATAAAGCTCTAAGTCTTGTAAAAGACAAATATGCAAGTTTAAGCCCTACTGAGATAAGATCTATAGGTAACTAAATAATTTTGTTAGGTATACTTTGTTGTTTTTTTATTAAATAATTTATTTGAAAAGTAACTCAAAAGAAAATATGTGGTTGATCAAATTTGTACAAACAATTATTGTTAAGCTTATGTTGCAATTTATTTGAAATTAATTCTTAAATATATGGTAATACTCTAATATAATATATTTTTAATATTAAGAGTATATGAATTTATTTGTTCTTAGCTAGCACGTTTGCTACAAATACCATTAATAAGCAAAGACAAGTTTTTGCTTCATGGGGTATTATGGCTGATTGGAAAAACAATGGATGTTATTTTACTAATCAAACTTCATTTATTACAAACCAATTAAATCAATTTTATAAGCTATATGAAAAGAAATTGGTATATCAAGATTTCAAGCCTGTTTATTGGTCTCCTTCATCTAAGTATAACTTAATTTTATAAATCTTTTTTGTTTTAATTAGTAAAGTGAATTCTGACATTTAA
>JAPYYT010000567.1:0-12863 GCA_030522565.1 Ceratosolen corneri
GATAATCATGAAAGTACATCTGTAATAATTCGTCTTCGCTTGGTGGATTTACCATCAAAATTGACTATTTTTGAAGGAAAAGCAGCTTATGCTCTTGCTTGGACAACCACTCCCTGGACTTTAGTTTCAAATCAAGCTTTGACTTATTCACCTAATATTATTTATTGTCTAGCAGAACACAGTGGAGGAAATTTCTACATAGTTGCAGAACCATTAATAGCAGATGTTATTAAAAAAATTGGACCACTCACCGTTGTTACAACATTTTCTGGTGTATATTTAATTTATTTATTTGTTTTTTGTAGATAAAATTGATCTTTACATTTGAAATTTTTAAAAAATAATTTTTCAGTTCTAAATATTTTAAATAACTTATTTTATTAATTCACACAATTGTATGGTACTATTTTCACTTTATATTTATTTGATATTCCATAAAAGATGTATTATTTATAAATAGGCAATGACTTAAATAGTGCCAAATATTTGCATCCAATAACTGGTGATACATTAAATTTTCTGCCATCAAGTCATGTGAATGCAGAACAAGGTACAGGTTTAATTCATACTGCTCCTGCCCATTCGCAAGAAGATTTTCTTGTTGGATTGGAAAATAATTTATCTGTCGTAAGTGTGAATAATTTAACAAAATATTTTTTAAACTAAATACATCGTAATGTGTAATTCATATTTTTCATCTTCACTGAGAAATCCCAGAAAGTTAAAAAAAGTTATTATAAGGATAAAATTTAATTAATTAATTAATTTATTACCGTTGTAATAATTGTTTATTATATTATTTTTAGGTATCCCTCGTTGATGAAGAAGGAAAATATACATCTGAGGCAGGTCCTGAATTTCATGGTTTAAAAGTTTTAGAAGAAGGTACTGAGGCGGTTCTCTCACGAATTGGCGAGAATATTATTCACTCCGAAACAATTGCTCATAGTTATCCTTATGACTGGAGGACAAAAAAGCCTGTAATCGTTCGTGCCAGCCTTCAATGGTTTATTGATACAGAATCACTTAAAGAAAAATCTTTGGTAAAAAGTTTTAAAAATTCAATCTGTTTATAAACACATACATGCATACATATATAAAATGCTTATTATAATTTATTATTTATTAAATAGTAAATATTTAAAAAATAATTTACATTTATACCATTAAAAGTTATATATAAATAGTAAATTTCATGAGCCTTTTCTTAAAAATTTTTCAAAATTAATTATAGTATTTTACTGTCTAAAACAGGAAGTAGCAGAAACAATTAATGTGTTCCCTGAACAATATAAGTTATTGTGGATCAATTCTTTTCTTAGTCAATTGAAAAAACGGCCTTATTGGTGTATTTCTCGTCAAAGAGTTTGGGGCACTCCAATACCTGTTTTATATTATAAGGGTACAAACAAAACTTTTATTAATCGGTATGTTTACCTAATTATTATTTATATTTCATTTTTAATTTATGCGCAACTATTTTTCATCTTGAATTTAAACTTAATATTTCTATTACAAGTACTATAAATTTGCGTAATTTTAGGGAATTTATTGAAAATTTGTGCAAATTAATAGAAAAACATGGTGTTGATTGCTGGTGGGAACTACCAGTAGAAAAACTTATAGGGAAAAAACTTTTTTCAGAATTAAATTGTTCTGAAGCAAATTTGGAGAAGGGCAAGGTATATAGAAAATGCATTTCTTATACTTATTCTTCAATTTAAGAATTATTCAATACAAAATATTTTACCATATTTTTATCTACTATTGCATTTGTTATTATTTGGTTAATTTTATATATTTAAATTTCATGTAATTTAGGATATAATGGATATATGGTTCGATAGTGGAATTTCATGGTCTTTTGTACTACCGGATAAAAAAGCAAACGTTTATATGGAAGGCATGGACCAATTAACGGGATGGTTTCAGGCATCTCTACTTACATCTATAGCTTTGCAGGGTTCTTCTCCTTATCAGTATGTGAAACATGAAATTTATATTTACATTGTACTATATCAATGAAAATGATTAAATATGATTATTTATAATTGACATTAAAATTAAAATTAATTTACAATAACAAAATTTCACGTAATATTAATATACATTGATATTATTAATGAAAAAATTATTATTTTTGTAAGAAATTTAATAATCGTAAATTAAATTAATTATTATAGGGATGTATTCATTCATGGATTTGCTGTAGATGAGAATAAAAATAAAATGTCAAAATCTATTGGAAATATTATACATCCAGAAGAGATAACCAAAGGAGGAACTGACCTAAATAAGAAACCACCATATGGAGTTGATGTATTAAGGTATAGTGGAGGGAAATCAAACTGTTTCAACTAAACGTAAGAATGTCCTACTCTGCAATCCATCTCAGATTGTTAATAATGAGTCAACGACTTCTATTCGTTAATTATTCAAATTTTTTTTAAAATGTAAAATTAAAAGCCACCGAATTAAATAAATTGTATACTTTATAACAGGTGGTGGATTGCTAGTCATGCAACTCAACACAGACTTATACCAGTAAAGAATACTTCATTGCAAGAAAGTGTAGATGAAATACATAAATTTCGTTTAGTTTTTAGATTTCTTTTAGGTGTTTTGCACACCTATGATAAGTCCAGAAGTGTAACTGCTGAGCCTCTCTATAATAATTTGGATAAGTATATGCTACATCAACTCTATCATTTTCATTTAAACGTAATTCTTAAAATTTAGTTATAAAATATGTTTAACTTAAACGGATCTTATTTATGATAAACAAATTTTAGATTAATTCACTTTATGAAAAATATCAATATCATAATGTTAGTAAGGAAATCGTGAATTTTATAACTAATGATGTTTCATCTATTTACTGTCATCTAATAAAAGATAGAATTTACTGTGAGAAGATAGACTCGCCTTACAGATTAGGTGCTTTAGACGTTATTGGTGAAGTTTTGGCTGTTAGCGTTAGGTCTATAGCACCTATAATGCCTCATTTAGCAGAGGAAGTTTGGCTACATCATCCAGAAAATCTCAGTGAGTCAATGCAATTTATGCAAACTATTCCTATTATAATAATACATATAATATTTATATATACTGTCTATAACAAGTATATTAATTTTAACTATATTAATTTAATTATGTTAATTATGTTAGACATGTATGTAAGTATATATATTATAAAAACGAAAAATAATCAGATGATCTGTCATATGCATGATACATCTATATGAAGTTAGAAGCTAGTTGACACAAAATACAGCACTTTCCTCATTTTTGGTGAAGACATACTTTACATGTTCAATACTGCTTCTGCATCTTGAATATTTTTCAAGAACATTGTTACCTTACAATAAAACTCGCTTTAATTAAGGCCGATTCTTAAATTTGTATTGCACTGAAGTTTTCGAGCCATGGCAGCTATTCAAAAGTATTTGTAATCAGGATGATACTGTTGAGATATACGAATTCTGCAGGTTTTATCTCAAGATCAATCAACTGTCGCTCGGCTGTCTAAACATTACTAATCTTCTAGTTGTGTTAGAAGACGACAGTTTTTTCGGTTCTACTTTATAAGAATTCCTGTATATTGCTCTACAAAAAAATTGATGCGTTGTTTTATCAAATGTCGAATGCGGTAACTTGGTATTTGTATTTCCAGTGAGTTTCTTTTTATTACACCGTTGAGTGTACGTTTTTGCTTCCTCACGAGTGTTTCCAAAGTTCATTTTACATTTTAGATTTTTAGCAATTACCTCAATTGATTTTTTATGCTCTTAACTAACTAAATCCGAGTACTATTTAAAGCTTATTCTGTTTTACTAATAATTTGCTCATTTTTCTGATTAAGTATGTTACTTATTTTACTGTAATGAGTTTATTGCAGTTTAGCTTATTGTCATACTTTTCGTTCCAATTATTATTATGCTATTAACTTCAGATGTTCAGTTTATAATTTACAGCATCATTTGATTCATATTGCTTTATTCCAGATTTATTAAATGCAGAAATCCTTTTTAAATCTCCATTTTAATATTAATCTTATTGTTAATATTACGCTTTGTTTTTTCTGTTTTTTATGATCTGCTTCTGTATTTACTCCTTGCGTTGTCTCCTCCATGTACGTCAATAGATTATTTTCTTATTTTCAATAACTGATACGAAATCATTCCTACGTATAAGCAGTTTGGATGCATAATTAATTCATAATATTCAATCAAATGTATAAAAAAAAATAGTAATTTTTAAACTGAAAAAGTTTTAAAACGAAAATTTCAAATTAATTTAGAATAGCAAAATTATAACTTTCATTTTTATTAATTCTATTTATGATATTTTTTCTGTAAAAACAATATTTGTATAAATTAATTGAATCAACATAAATACATGATATTCATTAAATTAAATTAGTAATTTACAATTAATTTATGCACGATTATAATAAAATAATTCAATTTTTAGCATCTGTTCCATTATTCCATGCTAATTTTAAATTGCTTGAAAGTTGGAACAAACCAGAGATTAAAATACTTATTGATAAAGCATTGGAGTTACGAAGTCAAATAAACAAGCAGAATATTCTTAATTTATGGACTATAAAAGCTACTATTAAAACCAATGCAGAAAACTTCGAATTATTATCTGTTAGTATATTTATATTATATTATTAATAGTATTACTATCAATATTATATTCGATAATAATGTATTTTTAATTAAATTAATTTTTTAATATAATATATTTTTTATAAAAAAAGAAAATAGAAAATGAATAGCATTATTTGAATGTCGTACATTGGAATTCTTAATTAAATGTTGCTAACTGAATTTTAATTATTTTTTAGCTGTTGCATGAACCTGAAACAAGTTCCACATCAGAGCTTTGTGATATTTGTCAACTTTCATCAATTACTCTTTTGAAAGACGAGTCATATAGTAATTTTAATATTAGTTTAGAACCTATTGAAAAACTACTTTGTAAAAGATGTCGAAGGCACCAAGAATCTGATTTTGATGAACTTTGTAGTAGATGTATTGAAATTCTCAACACTGCATAATTTTATCATAAAATATGATTTAATTCAAGACTATCTTTATATTTAGTAGGTTATACAATTACAACATTGGTGTTTGATTATTTTTATGCAAAAGAAAATAGCATAAAAGCATAGAATATTTAATTTTTAAAAGTCTTTTTTATCGTGAGCTTTTTCCTATAACGATAATTTAACATTATAATTGTACATATGTATGTATATAATGTAATAAAATCATTACTTTAATACAAATTTATTATCTAAAATCTCTTTTCCTTTATATTATTAAACAACTTTAGTAATTAGCTGAATAAAGTATAATAATATTAGTTAGTGAATAAATGAATTGTTTTATGAATTTTTTAATTTTTGACAAATTATAATTATTTTGTGTTTGTGAATATTATAATTTAAGAAGTTTTATGTCACGGGTGACTAATCAAGTTATAAATATTGCAGCAGAAATTCATTGTAATGCATACGCGCAAATTTGCTCACACTAGTTATCACCAATTTGCAGAGTAGGGACAGTTACAATATAGGATACTGCTATAACGAAGTGAAATTCTTTAAAATGCTCGTGAAAGGTAAAAGCAAGAAAGCACAATATAGTTTCATAGCATAAGATAGCATAGTATAATGTAGTTTCATAGCATATAATAAAGTGCAATCGCAAAACGGCATTAAACTTGAATTCGTGGTTGTGCTATGCAATGTATGACGAAATTATTGATGACAAAAAGATTAATAAGTGATTACTCTCGAAATATGAACCAATTACGATTATAGACCATGATCTAATTTACGTTACGTAGAATAAATAATACGCCACACTTAGAGCATTTTTCTTCTTAATAAAATTGACTAAACTCACTTTATTACAAATGGTAATGTACAATTTTATATTACTAGAATATTCTATATGGTCTGTAATAAATATTTAGTACGTGCTAATTTGAATAATCTTTGTTCTAATAAGATAGTTAAGAATATAAACATTAAGAAAAACGTACAAATAATTGAAAAAATTTAATTTTAACTTGATTTAGATCTGTACGGATGTAATAAAAATATTGTGTGCAAAGCAAAAGCTAAAAAAAAGAGAAACAACTTCGCTCCATAATTATCAATAAATGATATTTGTATCATTTATTAGTTTATTCGAATATTAATATTACATATATATCAATAAAATACATGAAATATATTATTTAAAAATATATTAAATACATTATTACGGATAAAATTAAATTATTTCATTGCAAACATAGTCGTAAATATTTAAATTGTAAAAAATTGGATAATGTAAATAACAATTAAATAAAACTCAGGGAATAACTATTTGAAGCAGTATTAATTCGATGAATAATATTTCTCTAAATAAATATGTTTAAGAATGAAAAAACCTGCTGCATAAAAGTATTTGTAAATGGTTGTGCATCCATCGTTTAACACTTTAGTTTGTGTCAGATGATTTTGTTGTACTGATAGTGATGAGAACAATTTCATTTTAATCAATATACTATAATATAATATGAGAATCTGCTGAAATAATATAGAAGTGAAGTGAGGACATAAAGAATTTCATTATTGGTTTATTACTATTATATAATAGAAAGGATGAAAGAGATGTAGACAACAATTATAGTAATATATATATAAGCAAAATTATTATCGCTTTTCTTAGACTATAAATAAAGTTATAAATGATCATTGCAAAAATTAATTATTACAAGCTACCATTTAATAAAATGAACCATTAATTAATACTTAAAAACTAAATAATAGTATTAAATAAAACACGCAATAAAAAGTATTAGTTTATTTAAATTAGAAAGAATCTATAATTCATTATTACTAAAAATCAAAATTATCACTAAAAATATCTTTTCAGCTTAAGGTCTTTATTAATGCTTTTAATATATATATTTCTATATAATAATTCATTTGTCTAACATATTTAATGCGCATTTAATCGAATCACTATTGTTCGGGATTTTGATAGAATCCCGAGTCGTCACGATATAACACCATTTTTATTTTGTATGTTATTTCCGCTACAATATCTGTTTATTATATTATGCATATTATTTGTGATTATTATGTTTAAATATCTCTTATTTCATGATTGCCATGTTTTTTACGCCAATGTAACTCTTGCAATGTACATTATTGTTTGCGTCGCACAAATTGCATTTCGCGATCACAGCTTCGTCAGCCAAGCGCAGCAAGCAAATGAGCTGCAGCCCGCAACGTCTCAGTGCAGGGCGTATGCACATTCGCAGTGCAGCCCCTTCCCCGCCGTCTTGGCCTTGCCCCCTCCTGCCCCTATCCCTCCTTCCACTATCTGTTTCTCCTACACTCATTCGCGAGGAGAATACACACACTCGAATCCGCGCCCATTCCTTTTTTATTCGAGCCGGACGCTGAACAACTATCTTTAATGAGCCACATATTATGCGTAAAAGCCAACTTAATGATTCTAATTTTTGCAAAATATAAAGTTTGGAAAAAAGTACACGAGAATGACAGCCATATTATAATTTCTATTTACCCTACACAATATTTCTTCGTTTATTTTCTGTAACACTTTGCACATCGATTTATATTCGTAATCATTACAGGCAAGTTAGAAAAAATTAAAAAAAAAATCAAATCCTCGTATTAAACTGTTCGGGAATTAACCTAAGCGTGAACTCTCTGTAAGGTGGTACCGGACCATAGGTAAATAGTAGAAGGAAGGAGGGTACAGGGGTGGTAAAAAACTGAGCCAGTAATGTTTTTAGTATAACTGTAAATTGCTTTTATTGAAAATATAATTGAGAAATATATATTGAAAATAAATATCTGTATATTGCCTTGTTGATAATGAGTAAAATTATGATTGATAGAAAATATAATACTGTCGTTTTTTAAGAGCAGCATATTTCAATGCAATTTCAATAATCATTTGTAAATTTGTGATCGCGTTACTTGGAAAATAATACTTTGCTTCTTAAAGTCCAAATACCTAATTTTTTGCTTTGATGTAGGTAGGCCTCGTTATTGACCAAATGGTCTGCTGTACATGTAAAGTTCAGTGTACCAGCATAAGTAAATACTACAGTAATACTTGCCATAGATTACGAATTTACGCAGGATACCGAGTACTAAATCGGCGATCATACTAAGTCGGCGTAATACAAAGATTGAGTCTGTAACGGCTTGTGCTGTTTATTTTATGGGCATCACCCCGGTTCTTCGCGAGGGTGTGTCCTTGTCCAGGTTCCTCGGGAGTGGAAAGACAGGAAAATCGGCTCACAGTCAATTATCGTATTGTGATTGGTATACTGCAATAATTAGGGGTAGTGCCCTGTTACACAAGGATGATTGTCTCATTGCCAAATGCTGTTCTGATAATCAAACTGCTGCGCAATAAATGAAGTATAAATGAAATATACTTCTTCTATTATAAATTATATATATTTTTGCCTTTAATTAATTATAAAAAAGAATATTAAATTACAGTATTTTTATTTGTTATTTTTATGTTAATAGTCTTAAAAACTTATAACTATGCACTTTCTATATAACGGATTAGAATTTTAATATAATTTAATGTATACAACAAAACATATTGCCTTTAAAAATGAAATAAATATTTGAATTTTTTACCTTTTTATACTACTGTATTGATTTATTAATATTTTATCAATTAAAAACAAAATTTAATGACTACCTCAATATAATATATCATGTAATAATCTAATATACATATATATATATATATATATATATGTATATATATGTGTAAATCATTTGCATTAGTAAATAAATTAACATTAGAATTTTATTTAGTTAAAATAATTAATTAAATAATACGCTATACTAAACATTACTGTATTTAACATTATTTATATATGTTATAAAAAATTATTGAAAATTTCTTACGCATCTCTAATATTTATGAATAACTTATTTAGATATTATAATAATAGAACTAGAAATCAATTTTAAACGCAATTTTATTATAATTCAATTTCAATCTTCGATATTAAATATTCAGCTTTTTATATTATTATATTTGTGTATGTATTAGAACAATAAAAGAAATATTATTAAATGTATTAGAACTTGTTTAAAATCAATCAATTTTATATAATCTTAGCATTTGAAACAAATGAATGTGGAGTGTAGGAAATCGTGAAACTAATGAAAAAAATAATTATACAAAATATTATTCTTTTTATTTTACTTAAAGAAGAGAAAATAATATATAAAATAACATATCAACTTTTTATATTTCATCAAATATCCAGAAGAAGTAAACAATAAAACAGCCGTCTTATTCTATTGAAAAGTTAATTATTAATTAAAATAAAGTTCAAATAAAAATATGCCTTTCGGAGAATTCGCTGTAGGTATATAAAACAGCAGTTAATTATTTATGTAATTATAAATAAAAGTATTAATGATTAATTAATGTTTATTTAAATTCACATGAAAAGGTTGTTTAATATAATTAGTGTTTTCCATTACAATATACTCAATATAGGACATCTACATCGTACAGTATATATGTAAATATAACTTGATCTAGTAAGTATATTTAAGTATATTTATTATTTTATATGCGGATATAAAAACGTATAGATTTAAAAGCTATTTAAAAGAGATATTAAAATCAGAAAAATAAATATTAATGCTAATTTCCATCTACAGAACAATTAATAGAAAGACGATATGACATCATTTATTAATATAACATAATTTATCATTTATTGGTGTATATTTGACAATTAAAAATTTAGTACGATAGTTAAGAAAATATATTAAATTTTTTATTAAAGTAATTCATTTTTTAATCATGAAAATTTTTTATTATCAAATAAATAAAATTAATTAGAATTTTTTGTAATTTTTCAAGAGTATTTTAAGTCAAATATTTGAGATTTGTATTTATTTCATTTAAAATTTTAAATTTTTCATATAGATAATAAGTTCTATATTATAATTATATATTCTATATTATATAATAAGTTCTATATATAAGTAATATATAGTATATATATATATATATTGGTTTGTGAAAATCGTGGACAATTAAAAGTCGGGAATATGTTACTGCATTTCTACTGGTTGATTTTTGGTATAATCGTGCTTTTCAGTGTTGTTGTAAGTACCAATTCATTTTGTGAAATCTGTATTATTTATTAAGAAAAAAGATGTTATTACTGTTTTTATTGTTTGAATATTTGATTTAAAGCTGCAGCATTTTATTATTTTAGAATAAATTAAAAATCATTTTCTGAAAAAGAAAATTATTTATGGAAATACGTATGCTATGAAATATAGCCTATTGAATAGATAATCCATATAAACCAAAATTTTAATCTACTTTTTAAAATTCTATATATATTGAAGGCTAAATTTATAATGTATTTTATAGTAATAAATAGACATATATATGTTTATAAAGTTAACTATGCGGAAAATAAATGGTAGTTATATAAATTTTAGTGCTTAAGAAATAAATAAAGTTATAGATATTATATTTTAACTCGTATATAATGGAATTAACATTTTGAAATTAATTAGACAGGCCTCTAATGCGCTTATTCTATATTATTATATATAATTTTCGAAAAAAACTTATAATCATTAATGTTTTACAACTGTTAGTCTAAAAAATATGCCAGATACTTTAATTTAAAGTTAAAATTATCTAAATTGCAACTATATTTTTCTTTATTTTTTTTAATTTATTAAATTTTTTTTTCAAAATGAACTTGTAATATTTTTAATCTGCTCTATAATTTTATAATAAAATTTATGCCAATGTATAATTTTTACATAATATTTTAATGTTACGTATAATGATATGATACGATATGATATGAATACTTGATTTTGTTACAGAATGCTGAAACGAATTATGATATTCTTAAGAGACGTTTCCCACAGTGGAGTGATAAATGTGTACAAGCTATGGTAGAACGTACCAATCGTGCTTGTCATAATTGGGGAACAGGAGAAGATGCACTTTTTAATTGCGCAGTAAATTACATTATTTTTTTTTTGAATCTCATACTTCCATCGAAACATATATTAATTTTTTTGCCTTATTACAGACATCCTATTATGGTACCCATAAACCACCAGTATGTACGTAATGGAATATATTAACAGAGAATAAAGATTTCAATTTCTTAAATGAGTTTTATTTATTATAATACAATCATATTGAAAATAAATATAATATCAATTAGAATGATTATTATATTTATTCTTTATTATTATATAATTCTTTCTTAAGATCATAACAAAATAAAGCGTCTGTATTTAGTTATCTAATAAAATAATATATCTCGAAAAACGATGTCTGCAATGATCGTTATTTTAGTTTATGGTGATTAAATAATATTCTTTTTAACCATGACATATATTCAATAAATGTACAGACATTTAGAAGAAGTATTCATGTATTTCAATTATTGGTGTATAATTCCAAAGAGTTTTAAGAAAAAAATGTTAAAACTATTTGCTAAAATGTTAAGTAATTTATATTTGTAGTATTATTATTTACAATTTCTTAAATATTATAAATTTGATGAAAATATAATTGACTGTCAATTGACTATAAAGTGAATATTATTTACAATGGTTAACGATAAAAGAAAAGATAAGGATATTTCATTATAGGTGATTTTATTTTTTAAACGTTAACGTTAAAGAAAAAATAAGTTATCATTAGGAATAAAAATTAATAAAAAATATTGCGCGAATGTATAGATTTATATAACAATAAAGCTTCTAGAATTTATTTGTAATCATTATAAAGAATATTATATTTTTATAGTTACTATTATTGGTTATTATTATCAGTTATTATTATTATTATCACGTATGGTTGGCTTATATAATCCATTTTGAGTCTTAATTTAATATATTTTACGATAATGCCGTGTTATAATATAATAAAATAAATACTTTTAATGAAGTAGTTAGAATAAATATGAACAAAAACAATTATAATTTCATTTAATACATATAACGAAGTATATCTATGAATTTTACAATTAATAATTAAATACAATTTTACATTAATATTTAAACTCGTTCATATTTTAGATAAAAAATAAAATGTAACATCTATATCAATGTAACATACAATGTAATAAACTAAAATAAATAAAAGTAAAAGTATGTTAATTATTATTAAAAGTAAATTATTAAAACATACTACACCAGACACTATATAAAATATTCAATATATTCATTGTAAATGAAATGACTATATAACTGATATAAATAAACAATAAAATCATGTGAATAACACGACCATATAACAATAAAACAGTTTAATTAAAAAAATTAAAGATTTATCGTTGAAGATAATAAAAAATGTAATGTTAAAAATCAAATATTTATTTATAATTAGCAAGGAATAAAAACATTAAAATTTCACTATAATTATACTAAAAATCTTAAAAACAATTTCAATATATTAAATTAAAATAAAAAAAAGGATGATTCTTTACACGAACTAAATCAGATAATAATTTAATAAAACATTTTATTTTATTCATGTTGTAATAAAAAATTTATACAAAATATTTGGCAATGATTCAAGCAAAATTTTTAGTAAATATTAGATATTAAAATATCTTCATTTTCTTAATTATACAAACAAATGATAAGATACATAGACTATTCAGCTATCTCTATATATACGTGAAAACATTCATTAAAGTTCTTATTGAAATCTTTCAACTATTTTTTTCAACCAGAGTATTAAAGGTGCTTACATTGCATAATATTTTCGGTACTGCTAATC
>JAPYYT010000568.1:0-52633 GCA_030522565.1 Ceratosolen corneri
TTTTTTAAATAATTTCAACAAACCGTGTATGGTCGTGAGAGTTCTATAAGCTCCCCCCAATTAATAGTAATTTTTATAATGACATACCTCAACGTAACTTACAAGCAGTTACCTGTTATAAAGTGCGATTGCGACTGATTGATTATTGTTTACCATTGTGATTCATGCTTTTCATTTAAATATGTTAAATTTTTCTTTAGAAAGCAAATTATAAATACGATGTTAATTTCAGCGAAGAATTTATTCTTACACACTAGTTGATAACAGCCAGTGCTTAATATTAGAGAAAATGTTATTAAAGCTGCTAAAAAAACATACAAAAACGTATTATTTTTAATAATAAAATATAAACGATGAACCACTATGTATTTAAAATCTATAAAATAATGAATCACACACACAACACAACACAACACAACACAACACACGCACGCACGCACGCACGCACACACAACACAACACAACACAAATGTAAATTGTCGTTTTCTGTTTTTCTTTATTTTATTAAAAATAAATTATTGTATTATACAATATATATTGTTCTGTATAAAGATTATATTATGTATTAAAAATAACATATATTATGAAACGGTTTTCATTGCTAATTTCATTGTACATTAATAAATTTCAAATTTAAAAAATCTTATTTTTCTTCCACGTCAAAGAGTCCGCAAACTGCATTTGCTGGTACAGCCTTATCTAAAACAAAATTAATTATTGTAGTAGTATTATTCGTACATTTTACGTAAGCATTGTAAGCATTAAAGGAATTATTTATAAAGATTCAGGCATATAGAACTAACGCGGTTTTAATCAGTCAATTAGCGGTGTAATATATTAATATAATTGTAATGATATAATCGCCGTGACTTTTAGATCTTCGACATAATATCCGCGGATGCCCTTTACCAAGAAATGTAAAGATATGTACACTACTAGTAGTACGAGGAGATATTATTATAAAAAGTCAAATAAAAATTCAGAGTTTAAATCATAAAAGCATAAGGAAGGACTTTTTATTTTATTCTATTGTCTTTTCTTCAATTGATTATTGTTTATATTATATCGAAGCTGGTGTACAAAATTTAATATTAAAATTATTACTTCATCCGTGCTTAAATGTTTTCATTTATAAATAAATGTTTTCATTTATTGTTAAAAAATTGATTTATAGTGCACACGCATTAACTATAAATCTAGTCTTATAAAAATCAAATAGATATTGTAATTTTTATATTATATTAAAATTGGCATAAATTATTTTCACATCAACATAACTAATTCATTTTGACCTACAATTTATCGACACTTTAAAAATATTGAAAAAGTCTTCGATCATTATTTAACGGCTTTGTTCGAACGAAAATTGATATTTTCTTTTCATACCAAGATAAATTTAATTGTCCAAGTATATTGTATTTATTTATAAGAAATATCAATGTAATTAAGTGTAATTTAACGATACAAATATTAAATAGATTAAAACAAAAACCTAAAAAACAAAGAAAATAATGACGTAAATCGTTTCTCAATATTTATGAATCGATAACTTTGTAAGAAAATCTGATTTTGAAAGTTCAAGCGACCAATTGAAGTTAATTGTTTTGAAACAGTGTGCACATAATTTCAATTAAAATGTTTAATAGCACTTTTGATATTAATTCTTTTTATTATTAACTTATTTGTAAAATGAGATAAGTAAGTGCCCAATTAAAGTTGTCTAATTTTTTGAAATTTAATAAAACTTCTTTTTAATTCCCATTACATAAGATCTCCTAGTCTAAGGTCACCATTATTTAATAATCATATTTAATCGATCAGCACACGGTTTTTCATAACTCCACATGCAGTTTAAAAATGAAAAATCAAATTTAAAAATCTTTTTCCGTGATATCAGTGACTGGTTGCGGTCGTGAAAAATGCTTGAATTAATCGAGTTAATTGCCGTAGCAATAAACGAATCACTTAATAAGCGGAATGCGAAATCACATCTGCGCTCCTTTTCTACGCCGATTGTCTCAATAGTTGTCAATTCCTACCAATATTCAAGTGCAATACTGTAAAATGTAATATTCAAATGTATCGTGCAGATATAATATGTTAAAAGTAAACATTACCAATCATCTTCGGATACGGCAGATTTAAATTGTTCATTATCTGCACGAATTCCTCGAGGGATTTGGTTAGTCTCGGATTGAACTGTCGCTCCTCGGCGACGGTCGTCACCGTTTGTCCTCGGTAATCGTGAGCCGGGTAGAGCTTAAAGTAATCCGGCAGCTTGAAGATGAGTGAATGTATTGATTTGTACAGTGTCTCCGCAGATCCACCCTACGAGCAATAATAGACGGCCTTATAATTTCAGTCGATTGAGGAATTAGAAGGAATTAAGGAGCGATTTTTCACTTTTGATGGGTGCAAATAATAAGAAAATTGCCCGTACAATTGCAATTGACCGTTCAACATACGTTGATCGAGTGATTATGCTAATGCAAAATAAATCGACGCTACATAAGAAAAGCCCAATAAATAAAACTCAACGAACATTAGCAATGAATAGTGGAATATGAATTAGGCTGCATAAATTGGAACATCTTAGTACCTGAAAATCTGTTCTGCCACAGCCTCGTATTAACAGAGTATCTCCCGTAAATGCAATTCCTTGTTCTTCGCAGATGTATGTCATGCAACCTATGAAAAATTACATTACTGAAATTAATTACATTGATTGCGAAGCATTTTAATTAAATACGCTTTTCGATTGTCAAAAGAAGGGATTTTTTTCTATGCAATTGTATGAGATTGTATTGAATAAAATTAGCATTGCCATTATTATCAGATTAGATGGATTTCACGAAGAAACATAGGCCAAGTAAACTTACGCACGTAATGCTCCATCAAAGGGGCAAGTATAACCAAAAAAAAAGACTTGGAAAAATTGCCAAATACATGTGCAGCTGTAAGTGGCACGTGAGCAACTAACTTGATAACTTGATAGAAATAAATTGTCGATAAATCCAATGGTTTAAGCAATTTTGCATGACCGACCAAAGTCCAAGGAATTACCAATGATCTTATTAAAAGAATTTACAATAACTGACAAAGGTTTCAAAGCACCTGCCAACATCATTGCACACGATGCATTCGTTTGGAAGATTTGCTATTAAAAACATAGGAAAAGCAAAACCACTTGGCTCACCGATCGTGTGTCCAGGCGTTGAATTGGCCTTCAAGCAGTGCCTGCCAAATTGTATTTTGTCACCAGATTCTAGTAATATGTCTGCTTGTGCTTGGCTACTTTTCGATATGATGGACTTGCAGCCGGGCAAAAGTCCTTTCAATTTTCCAGTGCCCGTTATGTGGTCCGCGTGCAAATGTGTGTTCACTAGTTGTTTGATGATTAGGAGCCCAATAAGCGATTGCCACAGTAGTTTACAAGAAGTTATTCAAAAATGTGAATTAAAAACAGGCGATTCGATTAGTTATAGTTGCGTTTGTTAGTAAGCAAATTCAATATAATCGTGAGCAAATCTTGGCTGTCAAATTGAGTTTACATTCAAGCTTTTTGCTTGGTTCTTCTCAATATTGAGTATTGAGTGACTGGAATGAGGTTGAATCGAACATTTTCAAAGTGGAAGGAAAATTCGAAGCCATTTTGCAAACCATTTGCTTGAATTTTTCAATTTACATAATTCATTTACTTTTATTATCACAAAGCCTAAGTAACCTGTCATTTATCTATTGTCGCATCCTGATTATTATGCAAGAAAATAATAATACGACACTATTTTTAACGAGAATGCGCATGAATTCATTCGTGTCATTATTTAAATATGAAATAGTAAAGTATGCAGGCATAAAAGAAAAAAAAATTAAAAACTTTAATTAATGACTTACGAGCGTATTTTAACGTTAAGCCCAACTCATTTATAATCTTTGAATCTCGTTCGGCCCATTCTATAACTGGATCGATCAAGATTGCCTCTTTGGCCTTGGTGTCAGCTAATAAATATGTATAAGTTGATGATGCCGGATCAAAAAACTAAAAGTTTTCTTTTTTTTAAATTAAAGAATCCAGCGATAGAGAGCTTATGTGTACAACTGAATGTTCACATACATTCGTACAGTTTTCAATGATTATCATTGACCTTAAATAATTTCATTTTCAATCTTGCAATTGAATGTAAACAATTTAATTGACGTTATCGATTGTCAGTAAAAAAAAAAAAAAAACATTATTGCATCATAAAAATCACAATATAACCTCCCATAAATATATGCAAATAATTAAGAATATAATGAGTTTATAAAGCAATAATTTTCACATATATTTATAAATTTCCGTTTATAATATTGGAAAGCTGAATATTTATATGAACAGATATGAATAAATGTCAAATGATATTCAAGTAATACCAATTACAACAATAAACTCGAGACACTAACCATACAAACAATATTATTAAAAAAACGAATGGATGACAGATTTGTTGTTGTTTTTTCATGTATGACTTACCTGTCTGAATAAAAATTCCGATGATTGGCTCATATTTTTTGAAATAATAAAATAATGCTTCAATCTTAGATAGCTGGATCGCGATAACATTACCTTGAAAAATACTTGGAATGATTCTAATAAAGAATATTATGTCAAGTAGTGGCTGTAGTAGGTTTCCAACTATCACATTACCAATAAATACGTCGTCGTACGGCAAAAATTGCTGCTTCACAAGATAATATAATATCTTCTATAAAAGTATCTATTTTATTACGATTTTTAATACCTCGAATATGATACTACTGACAAGGTTACAAATTTTCAACTGCGACATAGTAATATGAATCCACGTATTTTACTATTTAAAAATTGTATTAAAAAAAAGTAATATATAATATTTATTATTTGTAATTTATTAATGGAATTATAATTTTTTTTAATACTTGCTTAGATTGGTGAAAATTTTTTGTTTATAATTGAAAAATGGATATGTTTAGTCAAGTAATTCTCGATTATATAGCAAAAATTAGAAAGATAATAATAATAATAATAGGTGCTTAAATAATTAAAAACCTAACAATAGGAAAGGGACGTAATTGTAGGGTCTTTTAAATAATAAATATTCATTTTTAACGTTGCTTGTGAGCTATTTCATTTTCTACGTAACCTAAGTTTTAAAAATAAATTTATTGTATTTCCTTTTTTAAATAAAACTAAGGAACTAACTACTTTGTAGTTTTATATATCGTCATTACGTTATCATTCAAATGAATAAAAAGTATCTCGTACAAAAACAAAATCATTTACAATAATTTAATTGCCATCCTTACATATTTAAACAATATAATTAAACATTAGTATTTCACAAAATATATATATATATATGTTATAATTAATAAAGATTTTAAGATCATTGTTTTGATAATTTAACGCAACTCAATCTTATTGTGCTAAACAAAGAACAATAGCATTTTCTATACAATTAAAAATCTATTATTTAATTATATATTCAATTTATTCCTATTTTTATTTTTTATACCATTTTATCAATGTGGGCACCATTATGAAAATTTGAGACCGAATACCTTTTAATTTTCATGTACAAATTCTTGATTCGATATAACATTAATTACGTATGCTTTTAGTCAAATGCCCATATAACTGCAAAGTATAAATGCACCACAAATACTCAAAATTATGAAAATTAGGAACAGCCAGAACGGTAATGCATCTGAAAAAAAAAAATTAGAATGTTGTAAATAATTATGATTATAGATGCGAATATTGCGTGACTGTGATTAGGATTTAAAAGGACTACAATAAACTATCCTAATCAGTTTTGTGAATATTTTGTTGCATAATCAAAGAAATATAACTTTTAGGATTTATTGTAATTTCTTAAATTCCACAAATTACTCTATATTTTTTAACTTAATTTAATTAATTTATATTTCATTTAATTAATACTCATATAAATAAAGCTATTTACATTTGAAATATAAGTAGTTTTATTCCCAGTACAAATGAGATAATTAATTAATTGAATTATGAAATTTTAACTTACGTCTGTACGGTATACTGTGTATACAAATTTTATTATCAATCGAACAACTAATAACAGCAGCTTCAGAGTTGCTAGTGATGACTGGACCATCGAGTTTGGTCGGCAAGAATTCCAAATTTGTGATAAACATATTGTGCGCACCAGGCACATGTAGTACTCTTTGTAAGCTAAATGCTATAAACATATCTACAGTACCGGAGGACATTGTGCCAATGGCTACAAATTTTCCATCATCGGAGATAGCCAGCTCCGACAAATTTTCTTTATACGTTACTAGTTTCTCAACCGATTCTAATTCTAAATTCCATTGCTGTAAGAAACCATAATGAACTTTACCCTTATTCCTTCTATCTCTTGCAGGCAAAGAATTCGATAGGGTGAAAACTTGTAGAATACTTGTACTTCCGACCGATACATTGCGAAAACGACACCTTTTAAAAATAGACTTCTCGTCTTTCTTAGGAGACCAAACTAATTCTTTACTTTTTAAGCCACTCATTACTTCCCAGATTATTAATTTTCCATCCTTTGCAACGGTAGCAATTTGTTTACCCGTAGAACTAAAATCAATATCATCTATTTCTGTATCGTGACCTTTCAAGTCATGCAGTCTGGTGATCTGAGGAAATTGCCATAAGCGTACATATCCATCAGTTCCACCAGTTGCCATTACGTTTCCATTGGGACTTATTCTAACAACTCTTTGTACAGGTTGAACATCTCTGTAGAAAAAATATAATATAAAACAATAAACAAGTATCCAAACATTATACATATTTTTATGACTGATAATAAATACTTTTTCACAAGATTTTGATATTTTAATTTAATTTCAAAAAGGAAAAGAGTTTAGTTCATTTATAAATAATTTATATATTTTTACATAATGATTTTGACGAGTTTTGAAACACCTATTTAAGCTTACCCAAAATCTGTCTGTACACTGTCTGAGGGTTTAATTATAAGCTGCAACTTTTTATGCTTTGTCTTTAATTCTTCATCCTTAATATCTTCGATGTTTTCTCTCTTTATATTAGTTTCCTCTTTCATTTCATTTTTTCTCCTTTGCCTGAGTTCATCTTTATTTGAAAAACCAGACTTTTTTGTGATTTCTCCATTCTCCATGACATTTACTTTTGCTTGTATATTATATAATTGACAGTGACTCTCTTGACCTGCAACTAGCCACATTCTTTTTCCATCATTATACGTTGCACTGTTCATAACAACATTGGGTCCTGTTTCATAGCGGGTGACTTCTTCGGCATTGAATTGAGTTCCATCGTGAGACAATTCAAATATTTCCTAGAACAATCAAAACAAATTGAAAATCCAACATTCTTATATTTAAGCTTATAGAATTAACATTAGATGTTCCGGATCTTATAGTTGATTTGTACTTTAACGTATATTTTAAAATACAATATATAATAATAGGTTATAATACAAAGTTAAAATGAATATTCTTAATATATAAAGCAACAGCTGCGCATATTCTACGATACTTAAAAATGCATTGTGTTTTATAAAGTACAAAATATATAAGAAATAAATAATCTTACAAATTCGTATGGGATAAAAAATTTGACTTTTCAATTTTATTCTTTTAAAATAATAATGAATTGAAAAATTATTGCAATACTTTATTTATTTATTTTTTTCTTATTTTTTTTAATTTTATTTTTATTTATTATTTATTAATAACAATCAAAATTTATTTTCATATTTTTGGCCAGTATCTACTAATATTTATTATTTCATAATTTTTTTAATCTCGTCCCAACGTCATTCAATTCGGTTTAATCATTATTTATACAGGCACTGCTCTAAATTTGCAGCGAAATTGAGATTATAAATGAATACGTACAAATCCATTGGCAACACCTGTTCTCGAGGAGCCGCCACCGCCACCAACGAGGACATGCCTGCTGGTGAGCATCTGTAACGTATAAGGAGGAAAATTGACCTTGGCTAGGAGGCCGTCCTTTCTGCGTCTCCACGACATGATTGTGTCTGTGCAATTGCTTCCTTATCCTTGGTTCTTGTGTGACTTCTCGAGGATGGTCGTCAGGTTGTTGGTTTTGCCTCCTGGACGTTCATGCCGTTGACGCATGACAGTGCAGGCGAACTCACACGACTTTACAAATAATACACGCGCGCACGCGTCGATAAATGAAAAATGCTAAATCAGATTTGAACTACATATCCATAAAATTCCGCGCTCCTGATATGTAATGTATGGTAAAAGTAAAAGGCGTCTATTGGAATGCCACATATGCCAGAATGAAAAGTTTCTTGTGTCGGTAAATTGACGAGTGTTTGACAATAATTTGCAGGTTAGGTATCAAGTATTCGACTGGTCAAATTTTTTAAATTATAGCTGTAGAAAAATGCAATTCCGCAAGAACGAAAATCTAAACGTAGGATGTAGATTAATTTTAATGGCATATTAGTTTACTCGAATGTAGGTTGGGTAACGTACTCGTATTATTTCGCGGAATTATCGAACTTTGGTCGCTGATCTAAATTGATACGAATAACGGCGGCTAATTCGTCATTTCTGTATTGATTAAGTAATTGCCTTTTAGTTCATTGAATATATTTGATATCAACTACACTTTTTGCTTAGCCTAATAATATTATTAATAATAACGGATACAGTATGTTTGATTAACTAAAGTTTCTGAAAATGACTTGAAACTGAAAATGATTCTATGAAAATGAGCTTTTAAATTATAATAAAAAATTTCAATTGTTAAGATATTGGTGACTTGTCACGCATTTTGAAGTACCAAGTGTATGATTTTTTAACCTTACAATCTATTTTTCATAAATTCTACGCAGTTTCAATGTATTTGCTTATTATTTATGGGTTTATAATATAAATTTTATCAAGGTACTGCACTAGATATTAATACAAATAATAAAAATATATTAAGGACTGAATGTTTAAGTGACAATTGCTTTTGAAATTAAAATTTAGTAATCAATGAACAGACTTAGAAAATAAAACATTGTACTTAAAATACACTGCGTAAACATCGAAGAACCAGAATCGATATTATTTATATGATCTGTGGATCGTGTAAATTTATTAGTTATATTTTGTAATAAAATATTTATAAAGTTTATTTATGCATCAACAGCATACCTAATAAGTATTTATAAATTCAAGTGAAATTTGTGCAATGGAGAAGTCCAAAGCCATTATTGTTTCTGGTGAAGCTTCAGAGTCTGACGAAGAATATATAAATGTAAAAACAGGGATTCCGTTTCCTTTACTTTTGGCTTCTAATTCTTGTGGAACTATGATCCAAGGAGAAGCAGGAGAATCAGATGATGACAATAACGATGAAAGTAATCCAAGTTATGTTGTTGATACAGCCACTTGTTCTTACACAGGTGTAAAAACACGTAAAGGTGAAAAAAGCTATATTAAATACAACAGTTTGCTTCATAAGAAATTGCGCGATTGTAATAAATCATTGGACAAAAATATTCGTGAATTTTTTGATAATACTATTTCTAATGCAGTAGACGGGTTGGTTGATACCAATAAACAGCTTTTAAAAAGTCAGTGCATATTACAAGAAACTGTCTCAAAGTATTTAGCTGCTTCAACACAATTTGAAAATACATACAATGCTTTACAAAGTATTGTGGAGGAGGATTTTTTTCATACAGTTAAACTATAATACATTAAAATTAATTCATTAAATTTATGTAAATAGTGGACACCATTTCAATTACAGATTGTACATAAATTGAATGAATGTTTTTAAAAAATAAGTGTTTTCAATTTTATTTTAAAAATAATTCAACACTAATTCTATTTAAGAAAATACATCTCTTTATTTAATCTTTTTTACTTCAAAGTGTATAAATTTATATCGATTGTTTTATATACATTTATATGTACACATGTTTATACTTAAGCGTAATTTAATATAAAATTGTACGAATAAGTGTTATATAAATTATAAAATGTGTTTGTTTTAAAAAAATATAATTATTTTTCCCACAAAAGAATGTCAGAACCATTTGCTGCTAAAAAGTTATTTTTTGTTGGATGAACTCCTATAGAAATAATAGGATGTTCCATTGATTTTTCATCAGATAAGCGTAATACAATTTTTCGGGATATTAAATTCCACACCCAAATTTGTCCGTCAACAGAGCCGGAAAGTACCATTGTATCATCGTAATTAACGCTAGATTCCAGACAAAAGTCACTTTTAGATAATCCTTCATACTCTCCTAACAATTCACCTGTATCTTTATCAATTAATTTAATGGTTCCATCAGAACAGCTCACCACTATACAATGATTATCCTTTGTAAAACTAGCACAAGTAATAATTTCTCCAATACAATCAGTTATTAGACTTCCTACGCGAATATCATACCTTCTCACTTTTGTATCATAAGATGCAGTGAGTATTTCGTGATCCGATATTCTAACAGATGAAATCGAATCTTTGGCATCTGGTAGAACTTGTACAGGTGTCATGGTCCTTGAACGTATATCCCATAGCATGACCGAATTATCTTGTGATCCTGATATTATCATTGTAGACATTTCATTGAAACGAACTGTCGTTACAGTCCCCGTATGACACCTTAGTCTACGTACAGGCGTTCCAGCAATAACGTCCCATATTATGATTGATTTATCAACGCTACAAGATGCTATTTGACTCTGATCGCATGACGAACAGGCATCCATTACCTCATTTGCATGGCCAGCATATGTTTTTAACAGTACACTTTTATATGGATTCCATAATTTAACTTTTTTATTAGAACCACTAGTTATACAATAAGCTCCATCTTCGCTAAATCGCACTGATCTAATAGCTCCTTGATTGCAATATATACGTGCTGAGAGGATATATTCTTCACTCATACTGAATTTAATTTCATACAATTTTTCTTTCAAGCTATATAAATTAGACCTTTGTTTACAAACATTTCATTGATATCGTTAACACTTAATAGTACTGTTACTACCGTGATGCAAGCTTTAAAATTTATAATCAGTCATTCAATTGTAATTAAAAATGTCATTGAATAGAATATAGAATGTCACGCAATTTATGTTTGATTAAAATTTATTTTGTTAAACATAAGCCGACAAATCTTAACCTCCCACTTTGCACGACAAATTTCAAATGCGTTTGCGCATGCTTTTCTGCCCATATACACACGTGTGTATATACACGCATGCAAATGTGTATGTATATATATATACACACATGTATATTTATGCATATAAATTAGTTTGATGCTATGCTCACTGCCGTAAACTAATATCACATGGCAGGTGATAGGAATTTAAAGATTTTACGTATGAATTAATTTTTATAAGCAATACAAAAATATTGTACACGGTAATACAAATGCCAAAGTTTAAATGAAAATATCCGGATGTAATTTTATGTTAATTATTCTCTTAATCATTAATTTGAGTTTAGTTGATTGAGTTTTTATTATAAGAGTTGCCCTTGGTATTGGTAGGTAATGTTTAGAAAGCCGCTGGAAGCAGCTGCTCTGTTGTATGCATACATTAACATATTTTCAATTAGATATTAAGCCATTATGAGTTTCATGCTGCATAAATTGGATTCAGCAGCTGATCTTTCGTATAACTAGTTGGAAAAAGTTTCATTTCGAAAAAGGATCGATTGAACTTACGATTTCGTACGTTTGTGTCATATCGTTGGGTCATCGTAAAGAGTTCCATATTGTGATTAATATCACATGAAATAAATACAAGACGTAAGGCATATAATTTTTAAATTAATTTTTAGTTCTCTCTTTAAAATATATATATTTTTATGACTAGAAATTAATATTCACACGATTTTATTAATAAATAGTGCAATTATCTAGTCAGAAAATGAAAAAAAAAATTGAAGAATTTCCTTACGTATTTTCTTTTTTCATTTTAAATTAACATTGCTTTGTTTTATTTACTAAAATTTTATTTATATAAAATTTTTTTTATATAAACGTTAGTAGAAAATTTCACAACTGATATATTGATATTCTTTTTGCTCTGTTATTGTATCTCTGTACTAATCTTATTCATAAGAAAAATAATATTTAGTTTTTATATATAGACGATATTTATCATTGGATTTGTTTATATATTGTACTGCTGTATATGTATTGTCATATTATCTTAAAAACATTCCTTAAAATATGTTTCGTCCAATTAATAACTATGCGTACAAGTTGATGTTGACTTTAATTTATTTTATTAAATTTGTTTAATTTGTCATGATCAGTATAGAATATGAACTTTAATAAGGAAGAATGGCTTATCATTTTGTGGTAAATAATTGTAGCCTAATAACGAGTCAAGAACGAAGTGAAGAGAAATCACTGTTTTATTTTTATTTTGTTTTATTATAATTATTTCTCTTGTATTTCATAACATTTAAGCATTCAATTAATACAAAGCGATATGAATAAAACAGTAATAAAAATCAATAAGAAATATTATATAAGTTTTTAGTGTTACGGATAGTTATCGAATTCATTTTTATTGATATCTCGACTGAAGTTAAAAATAGTTTCAAGATTTATACTCTACACGAGGTAAATGCCAATACTTTTAATATTTATTTCTGCCTATTATTTTCTTCGTTAAAAACAAAATTATTTTAGTGACTGATTTTCGATTTTAATACAAACAATAACTGCACGAATAATTACCTTGATAATCGCGAGGAAAATATTTCAAGCGCTTCAATTAAACAAATGTTAATGCCCATCATCACATTAATAATAGCAAAAAATACACTATCGATGAACCGCAGCTATTTAATTATAACATTTGCAGTTGTTTTGTTCGTATTGTAAAAATGAGCAATAAACAAAAAAATTTCACTCCTCTAATATATCTATTCACAATAGCAGTTGAAAAATTAGCGCTGCTTTCTTCTATTGGCCCGACTACATCACATGATCATCGTTAGATACGAAATGCGCAAACCTCCTCACGCATATTAACATTTTGCTTCTTCGGCTGTGTGAGCGGTTAACCTTTATATAATTGCTCCTACATCATCAACTTTTGCCAAGATATGTTGTAGAATCAAGCCGATTGGCGCAGACGAGAGTATATTTCGAATAATTAGGATTTCTTAAGCTCCTTTTAATTAAGATCAATCGTCGAGGATAATAAACATTATAGGAGAAGGAGACACCGATCGAGTTGCACCGTTTGGGCGTGAAGGTGATTAAACTTTCGATACATCCCTAAGGCCGAGAATATTATGTTTACGCTATATTATAATTAGCAGCAGATTTATTTGTGAATATGTAAGCAAAATATTCGTTATCGTTATGTTGGATGTTAGACCTGAAAAGAACTTACTTTATAATGGCTGGTTATTTGTGAGATCAATAAGCTCAAAGTGTCAAGTATGTAAGTTGGTAGATTTGGTTTAGAGTCTTTAGTATTATTTGTACTGAGTTTTGACTAAGGCATTTATATTATCAAGTAATACTGTAAATGATCTTTATAACGAGCTGCACGAATGATTTTAGCAAGCATATGTAAAGTTGACAGTGCTCATTTATATTTTGATTGAATTGCATAAATATATTATTGAATCTGTAATAGATTTTACTTTTTCTAATCAGACAAAGTAAGATGTCGGACTCGGAGGGGAGTGTGTATTCGGAAGATAATGAAAGTGACGTTGGAGGGAAAAGAGGAGGTGGTAGTGACAGTGAAAATCATTCTGTGAGATCTGGTAATGTTAGCGATGTTGGGAGTGCGACTGGAAGTCCAGCTGCGTCGAGGTCTAGATCAAGATCTCATAGTGTCTCAAGAAGTAGAAGTCGCTCAGTAACTTCTAGATCCAGAAGCCGTTCAAGATTCAGATCGGGCTCCAGATCCAGATCTAGATCCAGATCTAGATCTCATTCGGGCTCCAGATCTGGGTTAATATGAATCTTTAAGTTAAATTAATTATAATGAATATGTATAAAAAAAGAGGATATTTTTAGATCTGTACGAGACGATGAAGCCGAAGAGGTTAATTCTGAAGAAGAACCGGAGCCAGAGGAAGAACCGGAAGGTAAAGAGAAAAATGAGAATTATGATTAATTCTTTATTATGGTGTAATGATAGCTATCGATTTTTCTTTTTAATAAAGGGGAAGATCTAGATGAATATGACGAAGAAGAAGATGAGGAAGATGACGACAGACCTAGGAAGAAGAAGAGAAAGAAGGGACAGGTCTATGATTTTATTATTCAGGAAGCTGAGGTCGATGACGAGCCAGAAGATGACGAAGAGTGGGAAGAAGGTGCGCAAGAAATTGGAATTGTTGGGAATGAAGTGGATGAGATTGGTCTCACTGCTAGAGAAATTGAAGGTAGAAGAAGAGGAACAAATCTATGGGAGTAAGCAATAAAAATTAAAAAAATTTAATTAAATGCTGCTTTGTCCATTGTAGTCGGAATATTAAATTACAATTAATTGATCGTTTCAATAGCTCACAAAAGGAAGATGAAATGGAGGAATATTTCAAAAATAAATATGCTCATGAATCAGCCGCAGCTCATCGTTTTGGTGATGGAGGTGAAGAAATGAGCGACGAAATTACACAGCAAACGTTACTTCCTGGTGTAAAGGATCCAAATCTATGGATGGTAAAATGTCGTATTGGGGAAGAAAAATCAACGATTCTTTTACTAATGCGTAAATTCTTAACGTATCAATTTTCTGGCAAGTATTTTCTCCTTCCACTTACATACAAATATATATATATACAAATATTTATTAAAAGCTTAAACAAGTCAATATTGTTGGATTACAAGAAATTATTATTAATGAATGAACAGTCGGTTCTTTAATAATATAATAAGGACTTGGAAATAATAAAAAATGTTAACAATTAGTTTTAAAAATCTCATTATTTGATTTTCGTTAATGTTAATCAATTTATGTAGGTGAACCTCTGCAAATCAAGTCAGTCGTCGCACCCGAGGGTGTTAAGGGTTACATTTACATTGAAGCTTACAAGCAACCTCATGTTAAAGCTTCAATCGAGAACATAGGAAACCTAAGAATGGGTATATGGAAGCAGCAAATGGTGCCTATCAAAGAAATGACTGACATTCTACGAGTTGTTAAAGAACAGACTGGCTTAAGAGCAAAACAGTGGGTGAGATTGAAGCGGGGCATTTATAAAGATGACATCGCGCAAGTAGATTATGTAGATTTAGCGCAGAATCAAGTACATCTGAAACTGCTACCAAGAATCGATTATACAAGACCTCGAGGTGCTCTAAGAACAGCGCAAAGTGAGTCTGAGGCAATGAAGAGAAAAAAGAAAAGGAGACCACCAGCAAAACCTTTTGATCCAGAAGCCATTCGAGCTATTGGTGGCGAAGTCACCAGTGATGGTGACTTTTTGATCTTTGAGGGAAATCGATACAGTCGTAAAGGGTTTGTATTACACGATAGATTTTTATACAACATTATTGCGCAAATTTTAGAATATTTTACAAATAATATGATGAATTAATGGGCACATAAGGTGCATGTGCTTATATGTTGTTTCCTCGGTCTCTTAGTTATCATTTTTAAACATAAAAATTAATGATAATTTACTTGGCAAAGATTTTTCTAATAACAATTCATTGTCGGCTTTATAGATTTTTGTACAAGAATTTTACGACCAGCGCTATAATAGCAGAGGGTGTGAAGCCCACCTTGTCAGAGCTTGAGAAATTCGAAGAGGCGCCGGAGGGCGTCGATATCGAATTAAGTGGACTCCCGGTTACAGGCGTCTCTGCCGGAAAGGAGGATCAGTCCATAACGCATACATTTAGTACCGGTGACAATGTCGAGGTCTGCGAAGGCGAGTTGATGAATCTGCAGGGCAAAATCGTATCCATCGATGGCAACATGATCATGGTGATGCCCAAGCACGAGGAGTTGAAAGAGGCTCTGGAATTCCAAGCGGGCGAACTAAGGAAGTATTTTACGATGGGCGATCACGTAAAGGTAAAGACGAATTTTGATTTCGTAATGTATAATTGCGAAAGTCGATTATTAAATCGCTCGACCACAACTTCACCCGATTTTATCTACACGTTTACCTTATCGATACGTAATAGTAGATAAATTTAAAAAATCATAGGCTTAATGCAACAGATCTGTTTCTCAAAAATATTACCTTCTTTTATTGGCATTTGCAACAGCCTAACTGCCATGAAATCGAGTTCATGCAATATTAAACATTTGGGCCAGCAAAATAAATAAGAAATGAAGCTCAAGGCCATTGGATTTGAGCGGCTCGATGAAATGAGTGGACCCGTTGGTTACAGGTGGTAGCTGGCAGATACGAGGGTGACACTGGCCTGATCGTACGAGTCGAGCAGAATCGCGTCGTCCTGTTCTCGGATCTGTCGATGCACGAGCTGGAGGTCTTGCCTCGCGATCTGCAGCTCTGCTCGGACATGGCTACGGGTGTCGATAGCCTCGGGCAGTTCCAGTGGGGCGATCTCGTGCAAATCGATCCGCAGATGGTCGGCGTCATCGTGCGCCTCGAGCGCGAAAACTTCCATGTGCTATCGATGCATGGGAAAGTGATCGAAGCGAGGCCCCAGGGTCTGACCAAACGTAAGGAGAACAGGAACACGGTAGCCCTGGACTCTCAGCAAAACACTATTCAGAAGAAGGATATTGTTAAGGTGAGCTTACGATATTTTTATCATCACTGAGTCTCCGTCTGTGTTTTTTCACTTCATTTTCCTTTGGAGTTTAAGATGATAGTTTGTAAAGCTCGGAGGATACAATCGGTGTATGATCCAGAGAGAGAGAGAGAGAGAGAGAGAGCCAAGACAGTTAATTGCTACATGTCATTGTTTGGATCGAAGGTGTGACTTACAGATGGTTAATTGAGCCATTTCGAATCTTCAAAGCAGATAATTAGTTTTAGAAAAAGGCGGATTATATTTGTGATGGGCACTGGAAAAAAAATTGTAAATTTAGAAAATTCACGCTTCTCGTTGAAGACTGGCCTCCTTCACTTGAAGCGCAGACTTTGTTCTTGGTTGAGAGACGCGTAGTGTGTGATGCGACATTGATATTAATGATCAGTAGATTGTTACTGTATTACATTCGGAGAAACAAGATTGTTTTGTTAATCACAGTTGAGGCGAGACTAGGTAAAAATGGTAAATAATCGCGCTCCGAGATGGAATTGGCACTTTCACTGAATGCACAATGTTGCATAAAATTGCTAGGGATATAGGGTAACGAAAGTCCTTCAGAACTCATATTTTATCTTATTTTTTATATCATTCGAATGGACAATCGTAAGAAACATCAGCATCATCAGAACGCGTATAAAAAATTATTAACGAATGTTATAAAAAGTTTTAATCATAGATGTAGATTGATACTAATATTATCCATTAATATTGTTAAAAGGTTGTCGATGGTCCACATTCCGGCAGAGGCGGAGAAATCAAACATCTGTATAGAAGCTTTGCTTTCTTACATTCAAGAATGTTCATTGATAACGGCGGGATCTTCGTTTGTAAAACGAGACATTTACAACTAGCCGGTGGCAATAAGACTAACATAGCGTCCTCCATGTCGCCAATGATAACTGGATTCATGTCACCGAGAATCGCCTCACCCATGCACCCAAGCGGGTAATAATCCCTCTTCAAATCTTTTTCTTCGATACCCTTTTTCTTCGATACCGAACACTTAAGTCCTCGTTCTCGTTGCTTAGTGGTAGAGCGGGAGGAGGGGCCGGTGGCGGCGGTGGAGGTCGGGGCCGGGGCCGAGGTTCCGGAGCTCGACGCGACCGCGAACTCATCGGCACCACAATCAAGATCACTGGCGGGCCCTACAAGGGTAATGTCGGCATCGTCAAGGACGCAACGGAGACGACGGCCCGGGTCGAGCTACACTCCACCTGTCAGACGATCTCCGTCGATCGTTCGCACATCGCCAATGTCGGGGTCCCCACCAAAGATGGCAGCTTCAGCAGCTACAGCCGCACTCCAGCCTACGCTGCCGGCAGTCAAACTCCAATGTACTCGGGTGGCAAGACGCCTATGCACGGCTCACAGACGCCCATGTACGAAAGTGAGTATCTTTTCTCGCTCTCGCTTAACAAAATTAACTTTTATGGCTTCGGTAATTCGGTAATGAATGACCTTTCCTTCTCTTTCAGCTGGCTCGCGTACGCCCCATTACGGCTCGATGACGCCGTCCCACGACGCGGGCTCCCGCACCCCTGGCCAGTCGGGCGCCTGGGATCCCAACGTCAACAATACACCCGCGCGCACCAGCGACTTCGACGGCTACAACATCGAGGAAGGTGGCTCGCCGGGATACGCGCCTGGGTATCCTTCGGGCGGACCGTTCACGCCCCAAACTCCGGGCACGATGTATGGCTCCGACCAGAGTTTCGGTCCCTATCAGCCGAGCCCGAGCCCCGTGGCAAGTGCAACTGCGAGTCCGAGCCCCGCAGCCTACGGGAGCACACCATCGCCGGCTGGCACCGGCTACACGACCAGTCCTCATGGAGCCTTCGCCTCCCCATCGCCAATGGGCTACAGTCCGATGACACCCGGTGAGTTTTTCTCAACTCGGATGGTCCTGTTTTTGTTGCAAGAAAGGTGGGTGACGCAGTGCGCCGAGGTACACCGAGTGTTTTGCGTTGCGGCAGACGAAAGTATTAAGAGTGGGTCATTTGATTTACACGCACTCTGTTCTATGCTCTTGTCAAAAATTAACAAAACCTATTGAAACGTGCAACAATGGTAAAAGTAAGATGTAGACGTTTACTTGAAACCATCTAATAGATGTGGAGAATTTGATTTTACAGAGAGATTTTACAGACTTAAGAAACGAGGCTGCACTTTCTGTCAATTTTTTATTAATACAGAGTTGTACAAATACAAATAGATTACCTGCTAAGGTTTCTTATAATGTCAGAGGTAAGGGAAAATCTATTAAATTAGTGCTAATACATGTATATATTTTTTCTCTCAGGCACTGCTAGTAGTCCTTATAATCCTCAAACGCCAGGCTCAAGTATGGAAACTGGGCATGGCTCTGGAGTGTTTGGTTCGGAGTGGCACACGACAGATATTGAAGTTCGGGTGAGAGATTCGAATCAGGATAGCGATTTAGCTGGACAACAAGGTTACATCACGACAATCACAGTAAGTTATTTTAAAAGTAGCTTCTCGTATATACTGATGGTTGCGATTGTATATTCACGAAAGTTGTTTGCGTTTGCTATATATAACATTCCTAAATGTGGAACACTTAATTGAAATGGAAACTTGATATTTTCTTTTAGGGTGGAATGTGTACAGTATTTTTGCCACGTGAAGATAGATCGGTAAACATTCTTTGTGATCAATTAGAACCAGTTGTCCCGTCGCAGAACGATAGAGTAAAAGTTATCATTGGAGAAGATCGCGAATCAGTTGGCACACTTTTATCCATTGACAATCAAGAAGGTGTATTTAAATCAAATGCTGGAGAAGTGAAAATGTTGCAATTGCGATTCTTATGTAAAATGAGATCTCCCTAAACAGTACATTAATAATTTACAATTTGTAGGGGGGAGATCTTATTCTAATTATAAGGTATTATAATTATCAATTTTAAAATGAAATTGTCATAACAAATATGTTGTATTAGGCTACGAGTTTATCATGAATTGTTTATGTAGTAATTGCTTAGTTCTTAATTTTTTAAGATTACTTTAAATTCTCAACTTAATGAAAAATGTATACATTATATTTATAAAATTATTGTGTGAAATATTCATTCATTTGTAAAGAGTTGAAAGAATTTAGTTGCATATTTTAACTAAATCGTATTCTGTTTTTTAATCAGGAATTAAAATAATTTTAGACAGCGTGTACAGGCATTTGTTGATTTTAGTAATTCCAAACACATCAAATTTTTAATTTTTGACTAATGTTTCCTATCTCATTTTCTGCATAAAATTCTAATTATGAAATAGTGAGAGAGAAAGAGAACTACATTGAATTGCGATTGAAATATTATACATTTAATAAATTTTCCGGCTTACATAATTAGATATCTAATTAACTGTATGTATCTTTTTCTTTTTCATTATTAATTTCAGGATTTTCAGTACTTTTTCAATACCTCCACAGTCTTGTATATTATTTAATTGTACATACTATTTATATCTATAAATAATTTTAAACGTTAAATTATTTTAACTGCACATACTAATAACCAAGAATGAAAACACACATGTTGTGAATTGTTTTTTTCTTAAATTCTAAACAAATGATATTCGTGATGTATTACGGAATAATTCACTACTCAAATGCCAACTAAACTGAATCTTAAACTAAATTTACTATATATTTTCTAAAATCTCAATAATTATTTATCCAACTTATTGTTATAATTCTCTTCATTTGTTGCACATTTGATGTTATCGTATGAAATCGTATGTCCGTATAGTGACTGATAAAAATGATGGAAAAACACAAAAAACAGTTGCGTCTGTAACTTTAAAATGATGTTTGAGATCAGATAAGATTTAAAAATATCAGAACTTCTCAATTTGCAATAAAGATAGCGCCACCGTATGGAAAACAATACTGCTCGGAAGTATACAATATAACATGTATCTTACGTATATCATTCCATGATAAAAATAAAATGCATATTCACGTAAAAAGTTTATTGAACTTATCGTAATTTTTCATTTTATTTACGCATAGAGTTGAAGAGCATAATCAGAATAGAGTCAGTTCATTCGACCAATCAAGCAATCAAAACGTAAAAGTAAAGTGCTAATGCAAACCTAATAACATTCCAAAGAATTAACATTGCAGTGCAACTGCTGACGGTTCTGTCGTGAAACTTATAAAAAGCCAGGGGCGCATGCGCGACCGACTTGCGCTTGATTTTTGCTTTTTCTTTCGGCGAACGAAGTGGTGCACAATCCTGATAAAACTAATACTCTCAACATTCGACACTTAATCAATTGACATTACAAAAAGAATAGGTAAGTCGAGGTTTTTTTCCCTAATAATATGCCCATTTTATAATATGTCGTATAGATGGAAGTTGAGCCTTTTTACAGGATAATATTGCTTGCAATTATTGTTACCGATCAGAAATAATAATTTATGATTTTATTTATTTACATAATCATAATTATGTCCTATCAAATATATGTCGTAATAAAAAATTATCAAATATTTAAATCGAACTCTTAACAATAGCCAATAATAAATGATAAATTGATAAATATAAACCATAAAATGTAATCAGAACATAACGATTTTATACTTAAATAGTCATGTATAATTGGAATGATTGAATTTGAAATGCAATATTATTTTTAATTTTTATTCAAATATAAGCAAATTTTATTTTCTAATATCTAAAACACTACTTACAGTATATTCAAATAACGTTTATCCATAATACAGTTAATTATTTCTTTAAAAAAAAAAAAAAAAAAAACCAACTTTTTCAAAATTCAGTTTTCGTTTATATTTTTTAAAGTTTGTTTCTAGTATTTTAACTTAATTTATAAATATTCGGAAAGAATATTACTCCTTTGTAAATATACGTAAGTTGAGTAACGTGACAGTAGGATTCAATCGTATATGATATTACTTTGTTAATAAATTATAAATTCCGACCTTCGTTATATTGTAAATCAGAAATTGCACTGACAATTTAATTAGTATATTTTATTAATAGTTGCTTTGATAAAAACGTATTGTTATGCATCAAATAGAGGTCTGTACGATTACTATGTTTAAAAAGTACGTAATAAAATGTGACCTTCACATTTTATATTATAGATAATAAATTGAAAAGAATTTGAAATTATTGATATTTTATTTGTGATTTAAAGTATATTTGGAAGAATTTATATGAATATATTTTTTGTCAATAAGCTGCTAAAAAGATGAACAATAAAAAACAGAACATGATCTTATTATTTTATTTAAATTAAAGTTTCATCATTAGCAAATAAAACTTTCAATATACTTATAAAAAAATACATTTTTTTATAATGCGCAACTAATGCAATTCATTGGAATCTTCAAAGATTTCAAACTCGTATTTTCAGAGTGTATTTGGTCATTTGTTTAAAAAAATTTAATATCCAATCTTATGTTTAAAATAAATCAATTTGTACTGACAAATTCCATTGTTGTATATCCTTATTGGGGAATCAAATGTCAAAATTAATGATATTGTTGATATTTTCAAATTAGTACAATTTATAATCTTATTTTATTATTTGTAAAATCTTTGGCGTCTCTTCTGAAAATAAAATTATTCTAAAATTTGTTAACTTTACGATTGCTCATATTCACGAAAATTCAGTATTCATTAGTTTATTATTTAGAATAAGAATTACTGCGTTTAATAAATAATTTTAATTCGCTCCATTTTTAATCATATAATATAGTTTTTTAGTTTATTTTTTATTTTTACTCGTATCATATAGTGTGCACAATATACCGATATTAATATAATTATTTAGTATTCAGATTTTTATTTATCGATGAATAATATATAAAAAGTATTTATCTCTCATCTTATTAATATAAATAATGTAACAGTATAATTGAATATTATTGCAATTTGATTTATAAATATAAAGCAATGGGATGTAGGTAAAAAAATAATTGTAAATTATTTTTCATAATATATTATTCAATAATAATACACAATTTGTAATATAATATTTAATGTTATAGAGAAGAATTGCTTATTAAATTTGTAAATGTATTAATCAGAATATTGCTTTACATCTTGAATCCGTACTTAATAAATAATCGCAATGGATGCTTTGAAGATATCATTTTTTCTCTTAGATCAATCAAATTTTTCTACAAATTATTTTCATATATAGATGCGTTTTGTTTTCAGCATATATTGCATTTTGAAGTTTTTTTGTCTCGTTTTGACATTTGCCATATTCACATTGGACTAGAAGAATATTTAGTAAAGGCAACCAAATTCGTAATAAATTACATTGGCGTAGTAATATTTTTTTGGATTTACCGAGTTTTCATTTTAAAAAATACATAAAAAAAACTATCTTTTCAAATCCTAATATTTTATGAACATATATTAATATTAGGAGGGGAGGTTCATAGGGAAGAAAAATAAATAAATTCAATGAATATTCTTGAATCATTCGTTTATTCACGCAAACAATAATAGATTCTTTAGATATCCGTGTGATCGATATGATACGTGTTATACATAATGTATATATATGTAAATAGTTATAATTAATTTACTTTAATCAATTAGGATACAACTTCTGCTCTTTCATAAAATTTTCTCCACCCCCCCCTCCTTTTTTTTTAATGATTTCCTATAGTTTTTCGCTCGGGTCGCTCATTATACATGCATGAAATTGATATACATCATTCAAATTTAATTCTCTTGTCAATATGCTTTTTATTTATAATATTGTGTTGTTATATCGTTTATTTTTTTTTCTCATTAAAATTTTTCCATAGTTCTCAGTAATAATGAAAAAGTAATGCAGAAAAAAACGAAATGAGCGCTCATACTTTATTACGTATACTCGAAAAGGCTATTTAAAAAAGAAAATAAAAAAAAATTTAAAAGACTAATAGACAAAATCAGTCAAAATTACATAGATTCATTATGTACACACATCATTTCACGGTTGTATTCCTTTTATAACGTCGAAAAGGCGCTCGCCAAAGGAAGAAAACGTTGCTTTCGAGAAACCGTTTGAATCTTTCGAACTTTCAAAATATTCCAAAGGCTTATCGTCTGCGATTCGCCGTTAAACTCAAACGCCGTTATGAAAAATAAAGATATCATCACACTTGCACAATACCCAGCGTTATAAATAAATACAAATAATATTAATAATATATTAATAATAATAATAATAATAATAATAATAATAATAATAATAATAATAATAAAAACAAAATACAAACTGTCGATTCCCTGCGACAAGAATCGCAAGATATACTTGTATGTATATTCTAGAGGTTGGTATTTATTTAATTTCTTTTTTTTTGTTTCTTTTGTATATTATGTATAAGTTTTAATATTGTAACGTACGAGAATGAGTTTCGCAGATAAGCTGTTGCGTACGGCGAAATAAGATTTTTCGATTTCTCGTATTAGTTGATATTCTTGTGTGCTCTTTTTATAAATTATGCATTCATATTTTAAAGCAGCGTATAGGAATACAATATTCGTACGTTACTAATTGTATGTAAAGGAAGGCAGAATCATTTGCTTTTTTTTTCTCTCTCTTTAATTTACGAAGGGGGAAAAGAGACACGGAAGGTTAATGGATTTTTAGGTTTCGGAGAAGTGCCCACGGCTAATTACGTTATGCTTTTACTTGAGAAAAAAATTATTATACCATTGAGCATTTGAGCAAATTTTTTTCTTTTCAGAGAATTGAGAATATAAATAAAAATGATAAAGCTATTTCAGATTTAATCGTAGACAATAACTTTTCGTTTATTTTTCGTCGAGTTATTTCTTCTTATTTATAAGTAAATCATATAACAAACGGAGCATAAAACATATTTTATGTATTTTAACTATTTTTACTTACAACCGTTTTTTTCTTTCTTTTTTTTCCTTACAATAATAAACATGCACGTATTTATTAATAAATTTGTTCAAGTCAATAACGTTGATTTTCATTGTAAATTAAAATTCTTTTTACGAACTTTACTGTATTTAAATTTATAAAATGGTAAATATTTTTTATTCAAGTTCAGAAAAGTAGATAACTAGCGTTAAAAGCCCCTCCCCCCTCTACCGAGAAATATTTAAGAAAAGGATCGTCTCTGGATCTCTATGTAAAATTTAAAAAAATGCAGGGCTACGTTTCTTATATGGAAACAACTTTTCAATACTGATTTTGGAATGGTCTGTTATACTTTTCATTTCTTTCTTTCTCTATATTATTATGCTTTCATTCTCTCTCTCTTTCTCACTATTTTAATTTCTCTTATCTTTTCTCTTTTTTATTTTTTCTATGTTTTATTATTTTTCTTGTTCTCTCTCTCTCTCTCTCTCTCTCTTCCTTAGTCAATTGCTCGCTGTTGTTGCGCGTACATAAAAACATTCCTTCGCATACACGAACAGACACGCATACGCACCCATTGTACACGTGTGCGTGTATGTGCAGGCGCCGAAGAATTATCTCTCTCAGGACTTTTTTGCATTCAATATTTTTATACTTATTTTCAGCAGTCAGGCCCATACCCATTCATCTAATAACCTAACTACGCAAACTTAATACACGCCAACTTATATGCATACGTACATACGCATAAATACGTAAATATGCAGTATGTAATTACATTTATTGAAAGCTAGTATTTTCACTCTTCTCCTTTTATATTTGAATTGACACACACACCCATACATATAAATATATATAACTGTTTTGAAAATATCTAGAGATTTAGGTGTTTAATGTGGATCAAAATAAAATTTTTTTTTCTTACTTTCATCGTTTTCTCGTTTAAAAATAATCAATTTAATATAATACTCACTGTGTAGGCTAAATTCATGGATTTCGTGAAAAAATAAATACTACACGTAAATACCGGGGATACGGATGAATGCGTCCGTACAAATTGTCAAGGCATACTAATATAATTTTCGCAATATCTATAACTGTCTTTTCTTGAATCTTATCAATACTATTTTCTGTTAGAGGATATATTGCTGTGAAAAATTAAAAAAATTTCTTGTAAAATATTTTATAAATGACGATCGCCCAGTTTCTTTATGTTTGTATTCATATTTATAAATATTTTCAAAAAAATATTTCATAACGCAATTAAAAAATCTATGATAAAGAAAATAAAATATTGAAAGTGTCAATAAATAACGAGAATTTATCCAATCGTTAAAATTGTAAAATATTATTAATTAACGATTAATTGCGATGTTAATATATGCTAAATACAAACAAAAATATTGTTATGAATTGATAATCAACGAGAAACATATTTTCCCATCAATTACAAAATGTCTAAATTATATGCAAAGAATAAAATATAAAATATACATTTGCACGAATCCCAATTTAAATATTTATTTCCATTAAATTCATCTTTCCTTTTTAAAATTTTTCAGCATATAAACACCTCCACCAACAATGAACATATGTTTTAAATAAAACTGCGCAAATGAGTATCAAAGATCTCATGAACTTAATTCCTGCACATTTTATCATTTTTTCGACAATTTGTGCCTCGTTTATAATGCGAAGCGATAACATGAAAAGAAAAATTTGATAAGAAAACGCCCCGAAATCCAGTCGGCAGACGTTTTGATATACTGAACCATATCGTTAATTAATACAATGGCAATATTATTTATTAGAATAATATAGTAAAGACAATAATAATAATAATAATAATAATAATAATAATAATAATAATAATAATAATAATAATAATAATAGTAGTAGCAGTAGTAGCAGTAGTAGTAGGAGTAGTAGTAGTAGAAGTAGTAGTAGTAGTAGTAGTAGTAGTAGGAGTAGTAGTAGTAGTAGTAGTAGAAGTAGTAGTAGTAGTAGTAGTAGTAGTAGTAGTAGTAGTAGTAGTGTAGTAGTAGTAGCAGTAGTAGTAGCAGTAGTAGTAGTAGTAGTAGTAGTAGTAGCAGTAGTAGTAGTAGTAGTAGTAGTAGCAGTAGCAGTATAATAATTGTAGTAGTAGTCATAGTAGTAGTAATGGTAATATTTATAATGATAACATTTACGTAAATGGTGATGACAATGATAGCGATATTAGGTATATGAGTTTTTTAAATCCACTTCCTGTATCCGTGAACGTGTGTTTCCAAGCACGCATACGTTGTGTATGTAATGCATATACAATAATAATAGCAATAGCAATAATAATAGTAGCAATTATAATAATAATAATAATAATAGTAGTGGTAGTAGTGTAGTGTAGTGTAGTAGTAGTAGTAGCAGTAGTAGCAGTAGTAGCAGTAGTAGCAGTTGTAGTAGTAGTAGTAGTAGTAGTAATAATAGCAATAGTAATAACAATAATAGTAATAATAATATTATTATTATTAATATTAAAATTTGTAATAATAATTATTATTAACAATTAATAATTAATAAACGTGCTGTGCACATAGAAGCGCCTCGTCTGTGTATCACTGCACGGCACGCGCGCGTGTATATTTTCATCGACTAGAATTTGTGTTTATGGGATGCATGTGACTACTACTCTCCTCCTTTTTCATCTTTCATTCTTCCCATTATTCTTTTTCTCGCTTCGATCTCAAAGATAAAAGATAGATTTGCCTCGCCTTCGTATTGCGAGGCTGTTGTAAATGCCATCTTTAACGTATAAATCGAGCCGCTGCATAATACAAATATTTTTGTCTTTTAAAAGAAAGAAAACAAAAGTGCATTTCACCTATCGCATTACAACACTTCATTTTCTTTTGAATCCGCAAAGATAGTGGCTGCTCTCGGCCGATGGCCAAATCTTCGAAAAATGCCTCCATTGTGGCTGGCTTTTCGCATGAGAGAGGTAAAACAAGTACACTTTCATTCGATTCCTTTTCGCGAACAATTACGAGCCGCTGAAACTTTATTCGATCAGCTTTATAGACGGAAAAATTTTTTGTCGCCGCTCGTCGGGCGGTCGCAAAATTTCTCAAACCGCTTTACGAGTGCGAGCTATTTTTATTGAAACCAATGTGGCCTACAAAAACTTTTATATGTAATTGCACAGAGACCTGCAAAGATCTTACGCGCGAATTAAAGTTTCACTTGCTCGGATAGAGACAGTCTAGTTCAAAAGTGTTAGCGATACTCGCGCTAACGACGACTCTGATGGGAAACAGAAACGAATCGCAATTTTCCATCTACAAGGGACGGATTATAATAAATCGTGTCTGAATTCGTACCTCTTAAGATTTCTCTTCCCCTTTCGTTTTTAAATAATAATTCCCCTTCCTTAACAGCTGATGCTCCGGTCGCGTTTACGCTTTTCATAATCGATTCACCTGTTTCCACGTCCTACCCATCTAATATACAAACATTTGTCTCATTCGCCATTTCTCCTTACTCTCTTCCTTCTTCTCCGTCCTCTCTCCGCCATATTTTCATCATCCTTCTTCCTCTCCTCCTTTTTCTCTTCTTCATCCTCTTCCTCCATCGTCTCCTTTCTCGCTCTTCTATTCCCTCTCTCTCTCTCTCTCTCTCTCTCTCTCGACATTTTTTTCGTCAGGGCTTTATTTCTTGCGGCCAAGGTACTCGGCTATCTCTTGGAACTTTTCCTTTTCGTCCTCAAGCAACAGCGCTTGGATGCAGCTCGTAAAGTATTCGCTGCCGAAGCAGTTCTGCCTGTTGGATGGTAAATGGAAATGGCCGAAATTAGAAAAAACAAATTTCTTTTTCGAGTCGTGTGATCCGCGTGCATCCAAGAGTTGGACTCGCGTTCTTCCACACCACAAGACAAGACGCACAAACTTTCATTTATCTATTAACAGATATTCGATAAACAATTCATTATCATTTCCTTTTTGTCCTCGCGTCTCATTAAAAAATGCACGAGAATTATTTTTATATAAATTAATATGGACGCTCGAAGAGTGCAGCTTTATATTTCGTATGTAACTTGATAATATATGTGCCAAGGCTACAATCAAATGCATTTATATTTATATTTAACTATAGATTCTACAGATTTAGGAAATGTGCTTCAATGAGTGTGTGCATCTTCTCTCGAGTAGCATGCATAGATATTTATTTATTATAAAAATGATTGTTAATTGGATAGTAAGTGGAGTCGTATTGTTAGTCTGAAAAAAAATTCTTTCACCATTTCAAGGACATCCTAAAAATAGCTTGTTTCAAAATTAAAAATCTTACATCATCTCCTCGAGGAAAAATCCAGAGCTTCAAATATTCAAAAAACAATTAAAAAATATCATTAAAACATAATTTTCAGTAAAAATATCGGGTAAAAAGAGATAGCAGCATTCAAAAAAAATAAAAAATATGTCCATATGTTTATAAAAAATATATAGCACCAAAAAAATATATATATATACACAAATATATATATATATATGTATAAAATATACACATATACACATACACACGGCCGCGCGCGCGAAAAAAGTAAAAATATCATATAAAAATATTTTTATCTCAAAAAAGTTACGTATTAAAAAGTGAGTAGTCATAGGGAATTCCGTATATACATTCAAAAATACATCGTATATACCTGAGTTGGACATTATGAATTGGAATCTATTACACTGAATACGGAATTACCTAAACTCTTTTTAAAAGGCGTCAGAATCTTGAAGTTACTGGTCATTATTAATTAATGATTTTGGCAAAATTAAAGATAATATCACGAAAAATAAGATGAAAGAAAAAGAAAGAAAGAAAGAAAAAAAAAATTAAACATTGAAACATGTAAATAAGGAGTATCTCGTAAGAACTGGATTTATGTTTTTTGTTAAGAGAAGTGAGGCTGTAAAGTTTATTTGTTAAAATATTGAATTCTATTGAATCAGCAATTAGATATATAATACAGAAATCTTACGCAATTTATCGTCGAGTTTTTAAATGTAGCGACAAACTTTTATAAATTACTACAGTTCACATGAATCCATCATCATGTTTAGAAAAATATATTTTGAATATTAAATCTTATGCATAAATCTCTTAATTATTTTAGTTTTTTCTTTAATTTATAGTTTGATTAAATAGTTTAAACATTCATTTAAGTGCAAGGATATTTTACATATGCTTTTATATACATCATAAGTATCGAAAAAAAGTCACAATGCATTATGTATAATTGAATATTTATTGTATATATATAGAAACATAAAAATTATGCCTGAAATACTGCTCGAAATGTTTTTTCGTAAATGAATCGTAAGGTGGATGAAGCAGGAGAATAGTTAAATATCAATAGTTAAATGATGTCAGTGTAATACGGATAAGTAATTTATAAAGACTCCTTATATATCGTAGGGATGTTATTTAAAAATGTTGAATTGATGTTGAAATTCACGGTTATTCGCTTCGATTATCAGAATGCATCACCAGAGCTAAGAGATTTCCAATTGTTGTTTGAGTAACGAGTGAGAATTGGGTGAGGGAAGGACTGTTAATAAATGAATAAAACTGTTCCACAAAACAAGGATAAAACCGCGGAAAATCATAAAAATAAAAGTAAAAAAAGCACCTAAACCCCAGGATCAGCTCCGTGGAGTTGCTTGATAGATGTTTGAATCCATTCCATTTCATCCTCCAGCAACAGCACGTCTAGGCAGCCCTTAAAGTAGTCCGACGTAAAGCAGTTCTTTCTGAAAATTTCCATCCAACATTGACTTGTCTGTGTGTCTCGTTAATGTTTCATTAATTTATTTATTTACAACTACGGCATTGAATCGTGCACCATTTCAATTACAATTTATCGCGAGCATCTTAATGGGATAATCGAGCCTAACCTAAGAGAGTATATTTATATCGAATTATAAAAATGCGCTCGCGCACGCTTTATTGAGAACAGCCTCTTGTATAAATCAATTGAGGCTATTCATAATGGGATCATGAGTTTTTGAGATTTGTGTGTAGTGGATTGAGTGGCCGAGAATAATGCCCGGGTAATGAGGAGCGCGGTGGTAGGGCCTAATTGCAAGTGAAATATTCCAAGAGATTGCTAAAGCAACGCTTAAGGTTGCATTTCATTTCATAAATATAAGAGTTGATTTCTTTTTAAATTTGTCCACACCAAATTGAGCGTCATTAGCTGCGTTGGAATACAATGGCTCATGAGTGAGTGACGCAAAAAGAGAAAAGACACGGAAGTGCGGCGAACGATCAGCCTGTTGCAATTGAGCAGTTGTTATAGAAAAATAGAAGCAATAATCGCGAGAGGAATAGCGGATCATAGATCCAGAATGTCTCGGCAGTCTTCAATACACGCTCAAGTCCTTTCGAAAGTCCCGCCTCGCGAAAAAGGCTCACAGCGCACAATCTCTCTTTCTCTCTGCTCCTCTACCTCGCTCACTCTCTCTCTCTCTCTCTCTCTCTCTCTCTCTCTGTCTCTCTCCCTCTCTGTCTCTCTCCCTCTTTCCCTCTCTCCCTCGCCCACTCCCGTCCTTTCGAGCTCTTGCTTTCTCTCTCTCTCTCTCTCTCTCTCTCGCTTTAGCTCCTTCCCTCCAAGAAAGATAATTTTAGATCTCTACTCTCGCGATAAAAACAGATGAATTATACTCTCTTGAAGCCAGGACTTGGGCGAGCGCGCAGGTAATAACGGATGTACGTTCGCTTGCTGTATACTTGTTGTATGCCACATACAACGGCGGCGGCTGTGGCAAAAGCTAGCGGCCGCCGTGGATGCTATAAATAGAAGAGAAATCTCACAGTTTCGATACGCGTGCCGAGTTTGGCGAGAACGCGCAACTACTCTTCCGCGTATTTGCCTGAAAATGCTTTTGTGGCGCGCGTACGTGCTAAGCGCGTATGACCGTATGTCGGGCGTAAGTGGCCTTTTGTCAACCACGTCACGAGCCAGCCACTTTCCAACGCCACGCTTGTCCAATTGGATCGATGACTAATGGCCTGTCCATTATTTTCGTGGCTAACATTATTGCGCTCTCGCGGTCGCGCGCTCCCTCACTCCCACGCTCCCTTGCACATTTGTTTGTTTTTATGATGAGAGGACGCGGTCGCGGCCGCCGTCGCCGCCGCCGCCGCCATCGCCATCGCCACCGCTGCTCCCGCTGCCGATGACGATGCCGCCGTAGCTGCTGCTCGATGCCGTTGCCACTGCAGGATATTTCATTTTAATTTGGACGCCCAAGCCTAGCCTACTAGCCTCGCCCGTCAAGGCGCTCTCCTTCTTTCGCCTCTTTCGCCTCTTTCCCATCTTTCGCCTCTTTCGCCTCTTTCCCATCTTTCGCCTCTTTCGCCCATTACTTTCTCGTTGTTGATTTTTATATTATTCACGCTACTGTCGTCTGTTCTATTTGAGAAAAGTACCTTTTAATCGCGCTCGGCTCATTCACACGACGCCATCGCCGCTAATGACTTGTCAGCCCTTCTCTCAAGGATCTTGCCGCACCTACTAAATAGGATGAACGGACCCACTTGCTACTTAACGATACGCGAGGGAATCGTGTCCGGGCGCATTACTACTCGCAAATCGACTGCCATGTGGCAAACTGTCCAATTTCAGATAGCCAGATTATTGTGAGGCCTAGCAAGTGCTCGGAGACTCGTGATTTGAAAGTTTGGAGAGTTAGGCTGCCGCGACAGGGAAGGACAATCGGTCTTGGAGCACCTCGTCGAGCTGCCCGGTGCAATCCACAAAAGCATCGCGACTCGAGCCCTCGCTCCATCGGCTTTGCCCACTTTGCCGATTCAAGTGCAGATGGCAACTCTTATGACGACGAATTAATTGGCGGGAGGAGGAGTGGGGCCGAGTGCAAGGCAAACGCGATAGCGAGGCCCAGAAGAAACAAGGCCCGAAACGAACGGACCGAATCAGCCTCGGGGATGGTGCGCGCCTAATCGATAAAATTAAGAAGCCGACGAAGGAGGTTGTAATCGTGCTCGTTACCTGCAGAGCGTGTGGAGCTGAGGCTCGCGGAAGAGATTGTAGCAGTCCTCGCAGATGCGGTCGAGCCTCGCAAAGAGGCTCTTATCGTACACGCCCTTGCACTGGATGTCCATGAAGGAGCGCTTGCTGAACGGGTGGCCCATGAGAGCGCCTGCGTCGGCTATGCCGAGGCAGGAGGTGAAGAGCAGGAGGGTCATCGAGCAGGCGAGGATCGACAAGAGCGAGGACGAGCTCCCGCTGATCGAGGAGGCGCCCGGGCAGTGGTGTGGCCGGTTGCCGGTGCGGCTTCTGCAACGACCAGTGCTCCCTGGCGACTTGGGCGACCTGGGCGACCTCGTCAGCGAGGCTTTCGGCGACTCCGATCTGGACATAGACCTTCCGAGCAGCTCGCTCCTCTCCGTCGCTATGGCGTACGAGTTTCGTGTCTCTTGGCGGTGCATCATCTGAAACAAGCAAGGTTCCCGATTATTCGAGTTAAGGATACTCGGCATTTGGCTAACAACAGTTGCTGTAAATAGGTATCGTCAGTTTGGTCGGCTGAATTTTAAGGATTTTAAGGAGCAATTGTCAATGATAAATTATCAACCTGTCTGATAATTTCAAGGCGATTATACATATGACTTTCTTGGCTATTTATTGTAGTGCGCCGTGAGGCGATAGCAACGATGATTTTGTCGTTGTTGTCGATGTTATTTTTAGTATCGACTGTGGGGCCGACATCCAGCAGCTTCTTATCGATAATGCATAATTAAATGCAAAAGAGTCAGCCTTCGGTAGCCGGAGGTTGTCAAGCTCTAAGGCTGTAGTTTCCAGTTAGAATTTTTAAAACAAAATCGTTTATGAATCATCACAGCAAAGTCATTATTGTATCGTCGCGTCTCTTTATACCTTTTGGGTTAAGTATGTGGGGAAAACAACGATTAGTCATCTGAATTTTATCTGGTGAATATGAGATATTTTAATTTATTTTTTGGGTCGGAAACATTTCGACTTCCATTGAGAATTACTCCATTACAATTTTTACATACATTATAAATCGTATCAAATACCTTTAATGTACAAAGAGACGTACTATTACATCGAATGAAATTGTATTTGTGCTATTTTATTGTTTTATTCTTCTGAGAAATTTTATGTCACTTTATGGCTTTAATATCGTAACCGAGAGAGATTTAAATTTATAAAAGAATTACAATCAATTAGTGTCCAAGTTTTATAAACTATATTGTTTATTCGATAAGTTAGTTGCTCGTGTTATATGGGGAATGGGGTGGGGGTGTAGTTAAATTTGTTAAGAATATTTTTAATAATGTTTTTATGCAATTGAAATATAAATAGTCGTTCATATGAAATTGCATTCGATGCTTCAGTTTGGAAAAATTAGGGATTTGGACAGGTTCGCAGGCTTACAAGTCTTATTATACATTTTTGTATAATATCACGTTATAAGCAGATAAAACAAATTAATAATTACTTTCTGATACGTATAATTTATATTAATAACATATTATCGATCGGTTATTAATCCATTGTCCTAAACAACATCTTAAATAGTTGAAACAAATTTCGCATATAATAATAATAATAATAACAATAACAACAATAATAATAATAATAATAATGATAATAATGATAATAATGATAATAACAACAACAATAATAACGATAATGATAATGATAATGATATTAACAATAATAATAATAATATTAATAATAATAGTAGTAATAATAATAATAATAATAATAATAATAATAATAATAATAAGAAGAAGAAGAAGAAGAAGAAGAAGAAGAACAATAACAATAATAGTAATAATGATATAAATAGCTTTTACTAACAATTATCAAGTGGAACGATCTATTAACAGTAACAAAGCTGACAACTTAATTAAAAGACTTTCTAGCTCGCTATAAAAAAACATCAACACTTTGTTGTTCTTTCACGTCTCTCGAGACGTTAATGGCCGATTTTAGAATTATAGCGTGGCGTTATATATCACGCAGCCATCGTTCAACAAGGTCCAACGAAGTTTCTTTATTAATGAACTTTCAATATTCGAGATGATTAGACATGAAAATAATTAATGTCGGCAGAAAGGGTGGGGGGAGGGTGGGGAGTGTATTGCGCGAGGTGCAAATAGCTGTCTGTCTACTGGCTCTTGAAAAAGCGTAGTTACCGAAAAAGGATAATGTCTTATTTTCCTTTGCAATCACAATGCAAATCGAGCTGATGCAGAAGCACAAACTTTTCCCTTGACATTCCCAATTCAAAATGACATTGGCAGTTACAGTAGTACCCTTACACAAGTTATTTATCGCATTACGTAGAAATATTATAAAAGAAACTCAGTGGGACTAAAATGTTTTATAAACATTATGAGAAAGTGTAGTTGCGGCTGTAAATTTCGGGCTGTTGTTTCAAAATCGGTATGCCACAATATTATTAAAATCGCATATTTAAACGTCGAGTTTAAATTTAAGTGCAAATATAGTTGAGAAAGGCACTGCTAGATCACTGGGATCTATTTCATGCTTTAAATGTTCTCTTAATTGTCATATTATGCCTTGTGCTTTTAATCGACAAATCATAACCAACAGCTAATGACATAGCCCATACAAGCGGTTGAGCATTAATTATTTTTATAAAACAGGCGAATCCCATCGTAGGCACCTCTCAGCCTCTCGTGTAACAATAAAATCTTGAAATTGCACGCCTCTAGCAGCGATGAGATTCAGGATCACCTGTCACATACGACTGTCGAGAAATGACAATATCATTCGGTTGACCTGTTGCAGTAAAAGGATAAACGATCTCCTTCTTATGGGAAACCTGCTTCGCGCGACAGGCTAAAGCGTAAAAGGGTCAGAGCCGCGCGTGCGCTCAAGAAAGATACAGAGAAACGGCCAAGATACTTATAAATATACCGGCTTTTATGAGAGGCATAACGGATGAGGATGTAAAATAGCTCCTAACCAGTCGCACGCTCGATTTACTCGCCTTCTCTCTTGCTTCAGCGTGAATGGACCACACGCAGCAGTGGCGGTGGTGGTGGCGGTGCCGGGCGACGGCGACGGCAACAACATCAGCGTCAGCAGGAGCAGCGGCGGTGGCGGTGGAAGCCGCCCCACGTGTAATCGCCTCCTGAACCCCGACAACTTCATTAGCCAGGACCTTCTATCTGTCTCTGTTTCGCCTTTACCGCCGCTATCTCCCTCGATACCCCCGCCTCCAGTTCCGCTCTTTGCTTATCTGCCGTATCACCCGCTCTCATTTCTTCTTTCTTTATCTTGTCTCCTCTTTCTTCTCCTTTTGCAAGGCATAATCGTCGTCGTCATCGTCGTCGTCGTTGTCGTCGTCGTCGTCGTCGTCGTCGTCGTCATCGTCGTCGTCGTCTTGGTCGTCGTCGTCGTCGTCGTCGTCATCTTCATCGCTCCCGGGTGGGATCTTATTTTTAGCCGGGCTTGGTGCTGATTCCCAGAAATTTTTTTCTTTGTTCTACAAGGCAAAGGCAAGAGTAGGATAGCGGACGAAGGAGAGTCATGATTCTTTCGGTCCACCACCGATCGGCTGACTACTTTGTGATGCAACTACCTTCCTATCCTACTACGATCCTCTACGATCCGGCTGTTGTTCCTTCGTGTGATCCGTTTTGTTTTCCAAGTGCCTCCCAAGATGAATTTATTAAAATTCGAAATGCCTTTTTGCTTGCCTATGCTCACGGACGCTCCATGCTATATAATCGAGCCCATTCGATCGGTATTCCGCACAATATTCTTGAATCATTTCACTACAACTTATTTTACCCCGCACTTTGCTCGCAGCTTGTAAACTGCAATTTTCCGGAATGTGGGAATGTAATTTAGCAGAAATAAGAGCTAAAGGGGGCGCAGACCATTCAATACTGTTGGATGGACAAATTGGAGGTAATTGTTTGCCTGTTATTTGAAGAGCGCGGGGAATGCTCGGGAAATGCCCGGGGAAAGCCTTTTCAAGCCCTCGACACCTTCCAACGACCGAGCCCACTCATATTCCAGCGGTTACGCAATTCCCTCGGACTTTGCCGACCTCAGCAGCCTCCACGACACCGCCTCGACCTCCGCGGACGCAATTAATCCAGTTGCGTCAGAAGAGATCAGCTAATAACAGCGCGCCCGCACCTCCGACCGATCCAGCGACCAAAAGCTTCCTCGGCGGGGCGAAAAAAGAAAGAAAATTAATGCGAGAGTCAGAAGCTCGGAATAATGGCGAGAACGGCACCCGCAGAGCCAGGCTTTAATGAGATAAAAAGGAAGAGCGAGCGCAAGAGGTGCGCGCGCTTTCATCTACACTCGCGCGAATGAAGGCGCACGCACACAGGCGCGCGCGAAGGCCGCGAGGAGGGAAGGGCGACATGGGAGAGCGCATAAAGAAAAAGCCGGGGACCGGTTGCTCGGCCACTCTCGCAACAGGTGAGGTCTTTTCTCCGCGTGCGAGCACAGGTGCGCAATCTGCAAATCTCCTCGCCGAGGTAGAAACAGCCTTCGCCGCTACACGAGGCTCCTTGGCTCGGAGCTCTTCGTGGGGTAAGCGCGACGGACCCGCTTCGGAAAAGCTTGTCCTCCCCCCCACCCCTACCAACGCACACGCACGCACACCCCCGTCCTCGCCTTAGGGAGTGAGGTGGCGGGGGGCGGGGAGGGGAATCCACTTGGGTAGGCAGCGAGAGCCGGAGCGACGGGGGTTCGCTCCGCTGAGTGCCGAGGAGCACAGGGAAGTCGGCAGACTTGAGCTGACGGCCACGCTGATGGTCAACCCTTTTATCGGGGAGATGAAGTGAGCGAGCACGCTGACGAATTATAATCGCTCTCTCGCACGTAACTAAATATAGAACCGCATCGCGCGACTCACGGGCGCGCTAAAATGCTGTTCTGCGGTTTTATGTTGACGCGTCCTTACCACCGCCGCTGCATTGTGTTGCATTGTGTTTTGGCTACAACAGTGTGCGAAGTATGGTACTCACTTATTGAACGCGCAATACGGCTTCCGATAATGTTCGACTTGGTAATTGCTTCAAATTTCGCTTATCTTTGACTTAGCTGCTGCCCACCTCCTTTACCAATCGGCTCTCCCAGAATTGCCGATCGGCGAATCGTTCGACGTCCGATCGATCGATCATTGATGAGAAGCTCGACTCTTTAATGGGCCAGCTATCTATGCTCCCTTTGATGAACCGCCTGCTGCGGTTTGCCATTTCAAGGTGCATCTCTGCGAGTGTAATGGAACTGCCTGAGAAGCCGAAAATCTAAATCTGTCGCCAACCCGAGATATTTCATTCGGCCATTATTTATTACGAGAACGGCGTTATTGTTGTTGTTGTTGTTAATTTTAGAAGGCTGTCGTACCATTGGTATGGATAAAATGCTCGTGCTCGATTGCTTCGACCAGATAACAAATAATATTCACCACGCCAACCACAAGTAAATAAATAAATAAAAATGTAACATCTCGTGTTTATTGTCGAATGGACGATAAGTACGAATCTAAGATGTCGAGGGACGGTGAGAAAAATGCCGTTGGAAAAAGTGTCATTGATAGGATTTTATCTCGCGGGATAAAAGTGGCTATACACGATAAGGACTGTCTTTTTCATCCGCGTGAGAAGTAAAAGGCGTTGAAGGCAAAGTCAGCGGTGAAGAGTCGAACGCCCGACGGAGAATCGACAGCTTATCGTCGATAAAATAAATATCGAACTTGGTTAAATTGATAATTATCAGGTGGTGAAATGTCGACAAGATACGAACATTTAAACAACTCCACAATGCATAATTATCAATTTTTTTTTTCGCACATACACACACACACACACACACAGGCACACAGAGACAGACAGACAGACAGATTGGTTAATGGGAATAGCGCGTTTCTAACGGCGCGTGAAACCTATCGCCTTAAGATTTTTCACCTCTTGTCCTTTCAACAACTTTAAGAATAAGTGAAATCAAACGAAATAACGTGAATAGGCTCCTTATCAGCACCCACGGAGAAAACAAGTACCGAATGCTACTTGCTCAACAGCTACTTCGAGCTTTATCGTGAGCCATATATTCTAGGATAGTGTCCGTGCCGCTGCAGAGATCAAACTTTCGAGCGTAATTTCAAAAATATCTTTATTATCGTGTCGTTGCTTACACAGTAGCGGTGAATAGCCAAGACTCTAATAATACAGCTCAACGACAATTAGCGAGGCCGAACCAAATGCTAACCAAAAGGCCAACATTCGCCATGCCTCGCATCATAAAGCTCGATACCTTTAATAACATGTCGCGCTGCGCACACACAGGCGAAAGATCTCGTAAATCAATGCACGCGAGATTGGTTGATTTTCACGTTCATTCGTCAGGCTTGGGAGCCGAGAGCACAACGCCAGCATCCTAAAAACCCCAGTGCTATAATGGGAATAAAGGGAGACGAAGCGTTGGAGGGTTGGCGGGATGGAAGGGAGGGAAAAGGGGGGGGGGGCAAGGAAGACAATTAATTAACGATATAAGCATACCTTCCTCTTCGAGTCACTTGCAACTAAAAGTACGTGGTAATTATTGGCCCCGACTATACATAGTCTCGAGGACAAAGAGATTAAGAGGGTGGAGGAGATAAGAGTCGGAAGAAGAAGGAGAGCGGCGGCAGTGTGTATAATCGTCAGAGATGGATATCTTTGTACTTACTCGCCAGGTGGTCCTTCGCCAACCGGACGAATGACTCAATCGTGAGAAGGAGTCGCCTGACTGCTCGACAAAGATGGAGTGCGATGATGGGCGATTGGTAGAGGGGTAGATAAATGAAAAAAAAAAAATATGCCGGAGGTGGGGACGGCTCGCGAACGCATGCGGCCCAAGAAAGTGGCTGGCGATGCTGCGTAAGGTCGCTTCGCAAATTTTCACGGACGATTTTATAAGTCTATCGATAATTGGATCTCGGATTAATGAGGAAGAGGCGCTTGGATTACCGTAAACTGGCCGTTGTTCACTACGTGGTACGTTTGGTTGTCGCGCGGAATACGTTAATTGTGAATTACCTGTCATCTAATTGTATTTTGGCAAATCAGAGAGAGAGAGTCGCTGGACAAGGTAAGGCACGCTATCTAATTAGTAAGGGCATACAGTTGTATTTTGATTACAAGAAATATGATAATCGCGGAAAAATCGTAATTTACTTTGTTACAATCATCATCCATTTCACGACCAATTCATAAATATATCCATTACGTTTCTATTATGCATTGTGCACATTACAAATAAGTGTTTTTATCAAATAATTCAATATTTCCTTGCAATGTTACGTTCCACATTGATAAATATACGTTTTGATTCATTTGCCAATTCATTCGTTACTGGGGAACAGTCTTATGCACATGTAATAGCAATTTTCTTCACCTAGACTCGAAATTTATTTCATACGAATGTCAACCAAAATTCGAATGAAATCACTCCTCGTTATTTACTCCAATTATTACAATTATTATAATTAATCGAGCGACAAGATAGACAGACAGAGAGAGAGAGAGAGAGAGAGAGAGAGAGAGAGAGAGAGAGAGAGAGAGAGTGAGAGTGAGAGAGTGAGAGAGTGAGAGAAAGTGCGTAAATACCACATCCAAAATTAAAAAAAAGTATTAATAAAAAAGTAGAGGCTAAAGAGTGAGAAGAACTATATAAAAAAAAAAAAAAAACCCAAAGGGTGGGTGAACTCTTATAATTAGGTGCCCAGTTCCCGTCAACGGCAATGAGGAAGCGAATAAAAAGTTTTATGCATGAAGATAAAGGAGAATGGAATAAATAAATCAAATGGTAAGGAGAGCGCGGGACATGAAAAAGCAGAGCTCATGTGTGCTGATATTTACTGAAAATTTTAATTACTTTTTATTTCTCATCTTTGCTGTGAGTAATGGTAAAATAATTTTTCAGGGAAATTGCATGTTTTTAGCATTTTAAAATCAAAATAAGATTGTTTATAAACATCATTCTAAATTAACTTTATAAACTATTTACTCATTTAAGATATGAAATATCTTTAAATTAAAATATAATTAAGTGATAATATTAGTTTATTTCAATTTGTTGGTGAAAGAAAAATTAGTTTACACAAAAATTATAAGAGGCGCACTTATATCACGTCTATTATTACTGAAAAAATTGAATTTACATAGAACTGTGAAAAATAGTATAAATCGTATGCTTTTAAAAAAGTTTATTTTTAAATATGCTTAGACTGAATACATTATTCATGACAGGAAATCCCAAACTTAATTCGCGTCTTCGATTTAAAATATCATCAGTGTATGAATAATTATAAACTTATAATTACAAGCTACAATTGGAAAAACCGACAGCATAATAATAATTTAAATTCCTTAAATTATGAACAAAAAACGAAAATTATATTTTCTTGCAATATGTATGGCAATGGCAATAATATTTATTTCTCAGCCGACCTATGGCTCTTCATATCTTTCTATCGACAGTTTATTAACTATGATTATTATCAAGAATGTCTCAATTATTACATTGCAACAGACTTTTTAGTTATATTTGATATTTTTATTTCTTAATTACATCCTTACATTCGCGCTCCTAAATAAATGTACTTATTTTGAGAAGTCAATCTACTTTACAGATACGTACGAAAAAATTACGTCGGACTCTTGAAAAATTCAGCAATTTTATTCCAATAAAGCCGATTATTGCATTTCTGCAAATGCATCAGAAGAAAAATCTATTGATACATTAAAAATTGTCCAGCCGATAATTTATACGCGTTGTCAGTATGTAGAGAAGTAGCTACATTAAGAGTTCTAATACATTTTTATATACTCTCCTCACGGTCGAGCAATTACTTCCGAAAATTACATCGTTCAATGATTCGTACGTGCATGTATTGTTAATAAATGTGTATGCCAGGATGCATGTAACAGGTAACCCGCGTTATTCTTGTACATTTTCTCTGGCTCTTCACGCATGTGTGATTAATGAACACAGCCAGTCGAGAGAGCCGGTATCCCATTCAACCTTAGTGAGTTTCATTTCTTTTGCGCACACACAGACACACACACACACGTTAAAAAGCTATAACTAAGAACAAAATATTAATTAATTCGTCCATCAGTTTCACAACAAATTTGTGAATGGCGGCTGAAGGGTTGCGCAACACCCACGATTGTACGACACTTAGCGCACAACCTTAACATTCAAGTGGCTAGCAGTCTTGCTTTCCCTCCCCACCCCACCCACCCCTCCCCCAAAACACTGTCACTATCTTATTTTACGAATGGGAGGAAATTTTCGTATTTAATGAGATTCGGTGATTTGGAAGGAGTGACAAAATGACACAATAATTCCACCCGTTTTCCTATTATAGACATATTATTAGAGTTTTTCTTGATTATAACATCATATTTAAAAATACAAGAAAATGCGCGGCTTTCTCTTTTAGCAAGAGATTTTATTGATTTTAAGGAAATGGAAATTTAAAAAAATAATTACTAATCATCGTGCATTGGTTATGGTTACTATGAAATTAATGCAAAATAATTTATTTCTACTAGAGTTTTTAAGTTTGTATATCGCCGTGTCTACTTTATATAATTGTCTTTCGAATTCTATGTTCAATAAGTGGATATTCGAATACAAATTGTTATAAATAATGTAAAAAATTAATATTTCTAATGGATAAATAGATTTTTATTTATCTATTATTTATATATATGTTTATTTATTTATTTATATATATAAATAGAATTTTATTTTATCGAGTTGCAATAAATTTATGCGATATTGGAAATGTTGAATGAAATAGCGAATTGATAATTATGCTAATTGGATAGTAAGACTGCTATGTACAATAATACATACATACATACATACATATATATATATATATATATTATGTCTGAACGAAAATTTTTTATTTAAAAAAATTGAGTTAAACTTTAATTAAATTTGAAAAATTATAATTCAAATAATATTTATCTTCGAGCAACAATGCTTTTGTTTTTTTAAATAAGTTTATATTAACTATATAGCTGTATGAAATAAATATATGTGCTCGCGGATAATCAAATGAATACTGCTTAATGCTTGGAAATTGTAACATATACCAATCTAAAGAGCGCAACTATCAATTTTTCAGAGCAATGACGATTAAGATTGCAATTACTATATTAGCTAATAACGGGTATCTCTTTAGTGTAAAGAAAAAAGGTCAATGGTAATCATAAATAAAAGATTCTTATTGAGCGAAAACTACTTTATGTCCATACAAAAAAATTTAATTGAGCTACATAAGAAGACAATCGAATCAGTTCTAATTTTACGTAAGAACATACGAATCGTTACAAATGCATTAATTATTGTTGATAAGTTAAACATTTTTTCCAACATGGTCGTATCGGGAATACCGTTTGTATATCGCTCCACGTATAAATGTATCCAGGCTTGTTGTGTCAAATAAATAAATGACAAAGTAATACGGCAACGTCAAGAACTGAAGATTTTTCGTAAAAAAATTCGATACATACGTTACGACAATTTTGTATTTACATTTACCAACATTGCCCCATCACTCTCTTATTTTATGATAATTGTCTATTTGATTTTATACAGTCGATTTGTGGCACGATATGCAGTCACTTTATTGTAGATGACTATAATAATTAATGGACATATAAAGCTGGTGGAAAAAACATCTTAAGCCGTTGACATAAAATCTCATCGCAAATTCCCCAGAAATATAATAAGTTTCATTCGCAAAATCTTTAACGCGGAGCAATGAATTTTAACTGTAATATTTCGTTGTTGATCCTTATACGTTAACAATTAAATTTAATTACCTGTGCACATTTCGCCTTTATATTTGCCAATTATTTTCAAGACAATTTTCATACAAGTCACAGTAAGAGAAACGCGCAAATTACATATCTTTTATTATCATTTTTTTTTTTTTTTATTATACAATTTGAATCTGGTCATGCGACTGTGTTATTTAATTTAATTATTCTCTTCGGTTTTTCAAATTTAAGCCAATTTATTTCTTTGAAATTCGATTAATCCGATCGATATTAATTCCCACACAGACAAGCACACGGGCGCGCGCGCGCGCGCACACACAAAACGTAATATCGTTATTATAACATTTTACATTTTTATAATATTTATAGGACGCGCGACTTTGTAATGACGATACTCAACACGGCGATGATGATTATTTCGTTCATGTAATCTCAATATTGTTCGCATAATACGTACGTATTGGATCTTGATATTCAAACGTGAGCTCCAAAGGTCAAAGCCGAGAGCGAGACGGACAACGGCAATGCAAAATGTTGACTAGCGGAAGTCGCAGTCACGTTTCGTCGGAGATTTTGAGGTGCGCTGCTCTTGTAGTTGGTAAACAGACGAGCGGAAAATGTGTAAAGTGGAAAAAAGTCTAGCCGAGGCGCAAGTCGAAAGGAGAGAAAAAAAATATGTCGGCGCGAGAGTAAGAAAGAGAGGGAGAAGAAACCGCAACGCAAATAGAAAAGAAGCCAAATGACGTCAATGGGTGACGGTAATTATATAAGATTGGACACGTCCATTAGAGCGCGCGTTTACTTTATTAAATGCTAAACAATTCACGCCGAGTAATTAATATTTTCATTTTCGTCTCGATTCACCTTTTTACTATTATTATTATTATTATTATTATTATTACTATTATTATTATTACTATTATTATTACTATTATTATTATTATTGTTGTTGTTATTGATGTTATTATTATTATTATTTCTTTTTGAGTAATGCTCCTCTCTCTCTCTCTCTCTCTCTCTCTCTTTCTCTCTCTCCGTCGGCGCCTCGATTAAATTCAAATCGCGGCCTGATTAAATGTTATGCCTCTTTTTTGTCAGGCTCTCATTAGCCGAAAGTCAGGCCAACGTTGAGTTGGCATAAATACAACTGTTTAATCAACTTTACCCGACGAACGTTTTTAGTCTTGAAATTTGTATCACCGATAGGAGATTTTTTTGCCGCCGCGGTTGCGAATCCGATATGACAGCCTTCGAGATGCTTATATGCCGCGGCCACTACGTTTATTTTGTTTATTTACGAGATATTAAGTAAATAAATTACTCAATTGCCGACGATTGAAATAGGCTCGTGACAAATGTATTTGTTGGAGCTAATTATATATGCTTTATGGCATTTAAATAGAAAATTTATCGTTAGTAAATGCCGACTGTAAATAGCAGAAATATGAAAAATTATATGCCATTCGTTTTTCCAACTTAATTTACATATTAAATACAATGTTTGATGATCTTTATCAAGCATAGTCATTACATCTACTCCAATATGGAAAGGATTTTTTTTTTTTTTTTTTTTTTTTTTTTTTTTTTTTTTTTTTTTTTTTTTTTTTTTTTTTTTTTTTTTTTTTTTTACAGCCCTGAATTTGAATATATTTATAAATGATGCAACATTGACCTCTCAATGTACATTCCTTTTTATAAATAAACTCATTCTATAGACGATTTTTGCATAATAGAGGCATATTTCATTTGTCTTCCATTGTAACACAAAACTATCCATTATAATGACGACTACTCCTACAGCAAGACAATTAATGTTGTACACTCGCAAATCCAATTACCATTGCATCAATGTAACAATGTGCACACTTAGAAGAAAAAATCAGAAAATTCCGTTTCATAAAAATCAATTGTATCGATAACACAGAAAAATAATATTTTGCACGAAGCATTCCTATGAAGTAGCAATTGTAATTTGATCTTATAAATAACGTCACAACAAAAGAACCCTACTTTATATTTAAAGACCTTTTTTTATATTAATTTTCTTAACGCGGCTGAATTATTCCACTTTTTTTCCTTTCTCTCTCTCTCTCTCTCTCTCTCTCTCATCTCGTCGCAATGAAGGACAATTTAAGGACAAATTGTTATTTATACGTTAAATCGTTACGCAGTTGAATTTCGTGATTACAGTCGAGGAGGTGGGCACCGCGGCATACAATTATCGCAGCCTCTTATTTTATTTATTTTATTAAGGTCATGCGACTTTGGCTCTCGAGCCTATCGCCAGGACGACGCACAGGAGCGTCGAGAATAATCTCATTCCTGCATAACCGACGCCCATGCAGTAACACGCGCCATGCGTCATAGCAGTGGGCCTAAGGATACAGAGCACAATTATGCCGAGGGGAGCGCTGATAACCGAGTCGTTAGCGATCTTTCACAGACCAACATTTAAGATTCTTCCGAATATTCCGCGGCTATTTCGAGAGAATTCGCTCTTGGCTCGCTCGTGCCTGCACGGATTTCTGCATCGTGACACGCACGACGTGCATCTGTCAAAACGGGCCTCTAACAAAGGATATTAATGTTTACCTGGAGCGGCGATCGTTTCCCCCACCCCCACCCCTCCCCTTCCCCCCGCGCTCCTGCTCGCGCTCTGTACTTTGGATTGTTATCTTGCCCGGGGCATATTGCAGCTGCACATTGACGCGCGGAGATAACATTACTGAGGTTGGCGTCTTTCCGAATGGTGGTTACGACGTCGTTACGCGCGTGTGTCGCTCCCTGTGCGTGTGTGCCTCTGCGTACTCTTAATTTCTTTTCCATTAGCCTGATGGACTCTTCGCGCGAGGAAATTCTACATTCTCTGTTGTGACGCTGATTTACGCACGTTGTTGTGACATTATTTTAACACGTAAATGATGCATTGCTAATTTTGCATTTCAATCTTCTAACTACCTTGGGAAATTAATGCCCGTGTCGTTATCCTATGCTTCCTATGTCAGAGATTTCATTCTGTAAGTTATCGTTGCGCGATTGTTTGTTGAAAAAAGTTATTGTACTCGTGTTATGTTAGAACGAAAGCAAAATTACCGCTTGGAAGGCTATTATAAAGAGTATGTAATTGAAAGAATTTGATCGTTAGTTGCTGTTGGATAAGTATGCGTTGTCTAATTCGAAAAATAGGAAAAAAAATTTCACTTGAAGAGTTAATTTTTAAATGTAATAAAAGTGCCTGCTTATATAATTGATTAATTTATTATTTGACAAATTGCCAATATTAATGAAAATTCACGAGGATAGTGACGGAGAGAGGGCGATTTCACGCCAATTAACGATTACGAATTATTTTATTTTTTTTTATGAATTAATTATTTTCAATTGACATTATGCTCCCAATTATGTATAAAATGAGTTTTCGTGCTTGAGCTGAATCTTAGATATTTTCAATAATCTCGTCACACCACATTTATATAGTCTCGTTTGTATTTATTTCAGCACGCGATTGAACAATCGAATGAAAAAGATGATGGGTTTCGCGCTCGATTATTAATTGCCGCAATATTTGTACGTAAAAAAAGATTTCGAAAAAGTTTGTAACACACATAAACTAGAAAATCGTTTATAATAGTTTCCTCGTTGCGCTCTAAAATTTAAGTAAAGTATATTGTAAATATGTCATAAATCGCTTCGGAGAAATCATGACTAAGATATAAGAAATAAAAAAATTAACCGATGAATAATCTAATGTCAAACATCTATATATAACCATCAAAAAATCGGTCGATAGCATCTATCCATGTAATCATCTATCGACCGAATACTATTCGAGTTACAATCTAAACTCGAATTAGAAAAATTCACTGATTCATAATTTATAGACACTGACGTAATCAGTAGGAATAGTAGTAGATAAATTAAACTTTCCGTAAAAATATTACTTTTAATTATACCGATAACAAAAACCACTTTGAATTTTTATAAATCGAACGCAATTTTCATAAGAAATAATAACTACGTAGGCAGCACGTGAACGTGTACACGCATACGAGAATATAATGGTATTATAAATGTGGATTTTCATTAGGGAAGAAAGAAAGAAGAAAGAGAGAGAAAAAACCATGAGAAGAAAAGAAAAGTGCATTACAATGAATGATGTAATTGAACATAATTAATACAAGAATTTCGAATAATTTTGATGGGAAAGCGGTCGTTTGTTTGGTTGTTTGTTGTCAAATAAAATGCAACCAGTGTTGTTTGTAATAACTTGTCTATACAAAAGGCCAAAGCATACAGTGGAGAAATATATATTTACTTTAATAATATTTCAGTACAGGTGATTCAACATTTAACATTACAAATATTTAACCATTAACGAATAAAAATTATTTCAACTAATTATTTCTCCTAATGTAAATACATTAGTTAATTACTAAGATAACTCATAATAACGCATTTAAAATTAATTCTTTTTAACCTCTCGATCGTCAGAATATGATTTTATTTCCAGCCAACGAAATAAATCGAAAGTTTATTTATTTCTAATTATCTATACTAATATTTATATTCAAAATGCAAGCCTAATTCCTTCGTTTCATAAAAGACTATTAAACAAGGGTAAGAGATTATTTAAATTTTCTCCATTTTTAATGGCACTGTTAACACTAATTTTCACGTGAATTGCTCCTAATTGCTTGCTCATCGTGAAACTTGGTGGAAAATGCGCTTGGTGTTTAATTAAGAAGTGAGCTTTTAAAATACAAAAGAGAATGCCCTATCAATTTGAGGGCAATCAAGTTTAAAGAGAGATAATAAGGTGTATCGAGGTACGAATAAAGCCCGTGGCAACCAAGTAATCTTATAAAAGTGTCTATAAACGTCAAAAATACATTTTGATAATGAGCCGCTATAATATCTGAAAAGAATTCATCAGACTCGAATGTGCAAACCAAAAGTCTTAATGCTCGGTGACACGTCGTTTTTCCCATCACATCCGTCTCTTATTATCGTGCTTCGCAGAATTGAGGCTCGATCGACTAAATATCTATTATCCACTCTTTAAGAGAAATATGGCGACTCGCGCGGTATGGAACAAACAGGTAAATGTAATTGCTCGGCCTTTTTCAAGCGTCGAAGAAAAGTCTTAAATTACGCAGCTGCGCTCTCCTTTTCGTTTTTCTTTATTTTTTTTTCCCACTGCACTCTACTTTGAGCTCGGCAAGTCGAGCCTCTCGCATCCCTGCACATGGAAATTACTTAGCTAGCTCAGATTGACCGATCAGTTCGGAACTCTCGCCTCTTCGGTCCGGCCCACTGGCAGCTTCTCGATCAAAAAGGATCAATTTTCTCAACTCAAATGCTGGCCGATTGCCCATCCGCTCATTCGAATTTCGTGTACGGCGGCCAGACCATTTTCGCCGATTAGTCAGCGGTCGGGCGAAGGCGGCTAATGACTCGCCACGCGACACGGTTCCGCGCCGACGGCGTACGCGCATGCGCGCGCGCGCTCAGGGGGCTCGCGTTCAACGTCCTCTCACACGCCTCTGTGGATTATGACACGAGGAGTTTTGTGGTCGGCTTTTTTCTCCTCGGTAGGAAAGTGTGTGGTGCGGCGCCGGACGCTGTGCGTAGGCGAGACGCGACTTTACGAATAGCAAACGGGATGTCAAAGTGGCACGAGCACGAGGTGTCGCGAGGGTAGATCTGGACGGCTTTCAGAGGGATAAAGATGCACGATTTTTGCTGTCACCAGTCATTAATTGGCGAAGCCGCAGCAATATTGTCGTTTGAAGCTGTTGTCAGCTGCCGACTGCCGAGCATTTAAAGTATTCGGTAATTGCGGTTTTCTTCGTTTTCTTTTATGCTCTTAATGAGCCGCTCCAGTCACTCTCACTAAGAAAAATTTGGCTCCAATAGATGTTCCCTTTCTACAAGCGCAATCCCCTCGCCACTGACCTACATCGAAATAAGAAATCGACTCCTCGGTGCATGAATTTGCAACCTAGTTATAAAAAATCAATTCCGACTATTACTTTTAAAGCTCGCGAAAGAAGGGGAAGATCATTTTTTCGCATAATTTTTGCGTATGAAGCCTGCTATATTGGCAGCGATGCGATTTATGCATCCCCCTTACGTGATGAATTGATGATTTTCACGATTCAAGGCTAACGAGCCTCTACGCTAATGCGGATATACGATGGAGATAGTGATGGTGGCACACCTGTTGAGCATTCCTTCACGAATACCGTCGTCGTCCTCGTCGTCGTCCTCGTCGTCGTCATCGTCGTCGTCGTCGTCGTCGTCGTCGTCGTCGTCGTCGTCGTCGTGGTCGTCGTCATCGTCCTCGTGGTTGTCATCGTGTCGTTTTCGTCTTTGTCGTCGTTGTCTGTAGAAGAATGGACTATGTGTGCGATGCGAATGCTTTCATATCTTTTTCTTCTGTTTTTCGCACACCACACTGGGACTCATGAATTCTAATTTCGTTTTTAAACTGTACATTCATTGACAATAGCTGCCATTCACTATTTAAATTCAATTACTGTCTCGAGCATTCGTTCTAGTAAAATTTTACATACTTGAGTTTAAAATAAGCGGAAATTTGTATAGATGAATGTGTTATTGATGGTGAATATTCGTTGGTTTGCTTAAGTATTGCTCCGACAACAATAAGGTATTAAATAAATCTAACTATTATTTCGATTAAGCACTCTAAAGGAATACAATATTACGATCTTTCTCATTTCCCTAAAACGATAATGAAACATTGTATTCTTATTCAAGTTTCACTGCCCCTAGAAAATCTAAACTCACTGCTATATATGTGTGCGTGTGTGTGTGTATCCACGTATAGTCTGTATAGTCTTTGTTTTGAGCTGGTAAATATATATTAAAAGAAAGCAACTCGGGAACGGAAATATAGTGCGCAAATTTTGTGCGCTCTAAAATGAAAGTTACAGGCACTCGCTGATACTTTAACAATTTTCCGACTAAAGTATTTCGGCTTCCCATGATCAGCCATTAAAGTATAATAATCAATACAATCATTCTAATGATCATTATTATCTCTAATAATTATTGAGAATTTTACTTAATACGATGAAGGTCGATTGTATCACCTACAATTCTTAGCCTTAATGAATTTGAGGAGAAACTGTCAGTGAGTAATCTCTTATGTAACTAATCACTTTATCTGAAAAACCTAAGCATTGGTGTTACTTTTTGGCGTTTTATGTCCGTCTATCTAAGACACGAGAGAGATTTAAAGGTACAATGTAGATAAGGCGCTACAATCTTGGCTGCTTAATCACGTATCTGCCGAGTTGCGCGACTTATATAATGTAATACACATTCTGGCATATATAATTACCGAATTCTAAGGTTAAATTAGCATGGGAAATGTACTTTAACATCTAGTTTTTTAATATTAATATTTATGAAAATGCAGTTATTTAGAAGTGGACACTCATGGTTTTTTCCATTTACTTTTTCTCTCGTTCTTTCTTTCTTTCTTTTTTTTTATTGCAAATGTATGTGCATTGGATTATATAAAATCGGCATTACTTGATTTATAGTGATTTTCTATTAGAGAACATAAAATCAATGAGAAATCCAGCTTGTTTGTATCGTCGACACGGTATGAAAAATAATAATTTTAAATTTCTAATTAAAATATGTTTTCAAAATTTGAGACTACAATTTACATTGAAGACGTAATTTACAATAATAAATATTGTCTTGAAAAATTTGATTGTATAATTTTCATGCATCTCATTTTAATAAAAACTAAAATTGAAATTCTTTTAATACAAATAATTTATTTTTAATTTACAATGTTGCAAAGCATAAATTTTGTAGAATAATTTGTAAATTGAAATTTTATTTTTCCTGAAGCTAAGTGATATATATATATATATTGAAAACATATTTTCGATTAAAAGTTTTTAGATGGAATGTAAGGTAGGACGCATTATTAGATACATCATAAAAATTTATCAAATTGAATAAATAAAAATTGTTATCCGAATGAGCTCATCAAATTGTATAAAGCCACATTACACCAATGTAGAAGTCCATTGGAATATGCAAAGTACATATACATCATGTAAATACTCAAAAGTCAAGCTCATTATTAAAACGTTTGTACGGCAAATATTCCTCTTTGTAACTGATGATAACCAATGGAAATCGAGCCCAAAGTCCTTAAATAAAGAGATGAATATATACTTTTGCCAAGATTACGTGTATCGCTCGAGTTAGAAAGTATATTGTCCTTTTTTTTTTTTAAACAAGAGTTAAACATAACCTATGTGTACTGTGTAAGTTATGGCTTAATTTTTTTTCCTCGAAACCTTGGAATCGTAGTGATTGAAAAAGCAAACTAGCAGTCGCCACGAGATGTTTAACCTCTTGGTCGTACGATTAATCACTTGCTCGAAAACGATTTATTTCACCAGCCGCATACAACGCGAAAACTTCGATTTTCCCTTGGCAATCAATTCTACGAGCTATGCCCTAAGCTTTCATTCCATATCATCTCGCTCAATTGTAAGAGGCCTCTTGCGCTTAATCCTCACTTCAAATCGAAACTCGCAATTCAAGGAATAAATCCACGATGAAGTTATGATGCTGGCAAGCGCCGCTTGCATTAAGCAAGAATAGTGCATGCTTACAAACATGAATCCCCCATTGAATAAACACGTTTTTGCCTCTCGTAATGCTTCTCATTGAATTCCAGCCGTCTACTATGTGAAAGTAAATCAGACTAAGAGCGGCAGCGAGTGAGAAAGCTTTCACTCCGGCCTGTACGCGAGTGCATCTGAAAAGTCGCGGGCGCGAGTTAATTCGCGTAGCTTTCGAGTTTATATGTGAGGAGCGCGACGATGAAAAAGAGCCGTCGGAACACGCGCGCATTCATTTAAATATATTAGAGGCACGTACACACATGCACAACCGCTGGGTTCACGGTCCCGCACAGTGGAGCCTCTGTTTTTACCACGCCAGATATAAAACGAGAGCTGCGTGTTATGGAAGAGCCCCGGGCCTCGAGTGTAACTCGACGGACGCGGCAAAAACTTTAATTTAGCGAGGAGGAGGAGG
>JAPYYT010000569.1:0-45436 GCA_030522565.1 Ceratosolen corneri
GAACAGAAACAGAATAATTAGTACTTTTGTTATTAATTATATCAAGAACATCAAACATTAAAACTAAAACCAATTAATAATAGTAAAGATCAAGACAGTGTAATTTCATATGTAAAACCAAAATTGCGTAAAGAAACTTTCTATTTGATTTTCAATAAATATCAGTTCACACAATAAAATTCGACCCCCCGCGTCTGCATTTCTTTCTACCCTGCCATCTCTCCTCTACCACTATCAGCCTCTCCCCCCTTATCTTGGGGAGAGCTCAACATCTGGAAAGTTGCCTGAACAGTATATAATTAATTGTTTCAGTTTCTGCTTACATTCATTAATTTTAAAAAACTCTATATAATCATTATTTATCAAATAAATTTCATATTTAATATAAAATTGAAAAATTAAATTGTAGTTGGTTAATAAGTATATTTTAGTAATTTTACTGATTATTTATACTTATATATTTATTTATGTAATTGCTTGTTAATATTTTTGAATTTTGACTGTATCCACATCAATTAAAAAAACATTAATCACATTTTTAAAGAGATTTATTCAAATTTTTTCTAGTTTACCACAAATATTTTAGAATATTTTTACCATATTTTATATCTATACCGTTGCTTCAAATAAATATTAAATAATTATTAAATAATTTTAAATATTTAAAACATGGAAATACGATGAACAAGATATAATCTGATATAATTGAAAATATAAAATAAAACTTATAAAATTTTATCTTTCTAGATTATTTTAAACTAACTTTCAAATTTTACTATAACATTTCACTTATGACGAAGATTTTAACTTATTCTGATGTTTTATGTATGGAAAATCATATAGTATATATTGAAACGAGTTGTATTTTATATAAAATATATACATTTAATAAACAATATATATTAGCGTTTGGGGCATACAATATATATGTACTATATTTATATTATCAATATTCTAATAATGCCGCATTATCAAAATTATATTATGAAACTAAGAATATTTACTTCATTTAATAAAAATAACTAATTACTATATCAGAATAGTAAACTCACCATTATTAATATCGTCAAAACTAATTGATTCAAAAATGTTAACTGCTTCATCAATAGGAATTTGTGTACCATCTTCTAATTTAAGAATTTCTTCATCGTTCGATATTTTAGTTCGTTGTGCTGTAGAAAAAAATGGACAAGCTCCTTCTCGGTGAATTCTTGTGAAATCCGAATCTACTTGATCTAAAGTTAGTTTCGAAGCTTGCTATAGAGAAAAAAAAATTGCAAAAATAAATACAAAAATGTAAATATTGTTAAACAATATACATTCATAATTAAATAGCTTTTGATACAAAACTATATTTTTTATTGAAGGAATTTTTAATCGTTAATTATGGAGAATAATTCAAGTAGATACAATTTAAAATTAAATTATTTATATTTATTTATCAAGAAATAATTAAAAATTTAAATACTAAAAAAAGGATTATATTATATTATATAATTTGAAGAAAAAGTTTTTCATAACTGAGCTTTTATGATTAAAAGATATACCCTCAAGACAGTAATAAAAAATTCTAAATTTATCATTTAAATAATTTTTTGTTTTACCGGTTTTTGCCATAAAAAATAAAATACAATAGTCCAATAATAATTGTAAAAAGTTAATAAAAATAAAAAAGACAACTTATAATGACAAATTGTTATTAAACCTACTTGTGCTTGATCAAGTTGCAGTTGTAATTGTTGATTAAGTTGTTGTAATTGGTGAACTTGTTGAATACAATGTGGACGTGTTTTTTCTAAAAATTTTTTAAAGTCGGAAGAAGAAAGTCCAGCAACTAAAGCCATATGTTGTTGTTGAAGTTTATTTATTACCATACCATGAACTGTTTTTCGAACATTTTTATTATCTTTTTTAGAAACTGCTTTAACTTTAGGACGATCACTTATTGCTGTATTTTGACTAACATCGCTACTTGTTATAGTTGGCTGTGAAGATATTGTACCAGAAATTTCACCAATTGATGACGAAATATTTGAACATGTAAAATTAACAGCTGCATTCGTAGAACTACAAATAGTATTTGATACTGCAGCAGTAGGGGCAGGTACAGTTATAACAGAAACTGAAGAATTACTCGAAAAATTACTTGCAATAGAAAATTTTTCAATCACAGATGATGATAATGGCAGTGGTAATTGCGTTTCTTGTAAACATCGTACCTCTTTTAATATACGCCGCTTTTCAAGTTTTATGCCTTCTCTAAAACCTTCTAGATAAAGTCTATTAGCCTGAAAACCTTCGTACAAAGACAGTGCAGAACGAATACTATTATTTCCTTGATAATTCATCAAATCGTTTGGTATATCATTTGGGCTATTCGTAGATAAACCTAAAATAATTAAAAAATCTATTGAAAACTGTAAAATAAAAATTAGTTAAATAAATAAATTTATTAAAAAAATACCATTTGTAGATACAGCTGATTGTGATGTCTGGTCAATATTTACAACATTAGTCACATCAGATAAACTAGTATTTTGTTCTGCTTGATCTAAATTAAGAGAATCCACAGAATCAACATTCATTCCAGATGATCCTAAGAATAAATGACCAGCACCTTTAATTTGTAGCTCTCGCTCAACTCTCTATAAAGATAAAATTAATAAATTAAGTAGATTTTACTTTAACAATTATAATTTTCAAAACTATTAAGTATGAATTCTATAAACATTTTTAAGAATACTAAATAATTGAGGATGATTGTTTAAGAAAAATTAGTTATAGCAATATAAATGATATATTTGGGGATCAATATATATTATATAGATATTTTATTTTTAATTTAGATCAAACAAAACCTTTATGAATATGCATATTTATTCATTATCTATTTTAGATTAGTTATTTTGTAATAAGTTGAAATAAGTTGATTTTGACCACCTCATCCAGCAATAATTATACTACTTAATTAACGCATATTTGAGCATATAAAACTATAACGATAATGAACCGAGCGGACGTAACTACGCAATAAAAAAAAATACTTAAAGATTATAAAATTTCTTACTTTTTCCTTTTATTTAATCAATTATACTAATTCCTGAAATGAAACAAAATTATATTTTCTGATTTGGCATTTGAAGATTTACAGTATCCGAAACCCATATATATAATGCTCCTCTTGTCAATGTACAACGTCAAAACAAAAGAAAACTAGAAAAATCAACAAAAACTACCAAAATGTTAAATTACAAAAATAATGGTATGTGTTGAACATTTAAATTAAAAACTAATTAAGGTAAAACAAGTCGTTCTATAACTTTACTAAGATACAATTAAAACAAAAATGGCATTATAATACTACGAATTAAACTGATTAATATTTTGACAAATTAAACTGACTTTAGTCAAAATTACAATTAGTACTATCCATAATTTCTCTTTTCTTTTTGTCACTATTTTAGAATATACTATTATTAATTTACTTGTCTTAGAATTTTATCTTAACCTTCTCAGTAATTGATAATTAGCAAGAAAAATCAATTTTATCAATTTTAAAAAAGTTACCAATTATAACTTTAGTTATCTTCAATGTATAATATTTGGTTAATTTTTTCCATGAGTTATTATCAGTAAATTGAATGCAAATTAATAAACTGTACGTAACACAATGTTCGTTTGACAAATTTTTATACTTAGATATTTCGAAAATTAACTGTAATTATCAATGAGAAAAATTAATTTACCAAAACATGTAAAATAAGTGTAATCTCATAAAGCAAACAATAAATTGAGAAAAAAATACATAGAAAATTTATATTGCGCTACTTCATAATATAAAAATTATTATTAATATCAACTTAGTAAATTAATATTTTAAGAAAAATATATAATTTACCATACAATAATCAATCTAAATAACAAAAAACTTTTCAATCAATAAAAACAATATTTTATTGTACACATAATAAAATACTTGATCTTGAACAAAGCATTATATAATAAAAAAACGCTTTTATTAAACGAATAAATATATCAAATCCTTCTAACAGTTAATCAATTCGAGTAATGATAGAATTGATATATCGATTAAAATTCAATGCACGTTTTATCTTAAAGATGAAAATACTACCTATTAGCATTTAAAGAATTGTTATTACTGCATTAAACAGTTAATGCAAATGTGTTTGGCATAGTGTTTTCCTTAACTGATAAAAGTCATCGGTTGTTAAATTTCAGACTATATAAATATGTAACTTGAATAAATTTTACAACTTATTTATTTAATTATTGTACATATATTAAAATAAATCAAAATTCATAGTTTTAACTATGCAATAGAATAAGTAGATAATATGAGTATCAATAAATTATACATTTTATTAAGTTATTAAAAATAAAATCGCAGAATTGCATTAAAATTCATTCACGTTTAAAATACTGATACTAAAATGTTTTTAAAAAATATTGAAAATCAATAGGTTTTTACAAGTAATTTGCAGAAATGAATTGCGGAAGTAAAGACCAAAATGATAGTTATATTGATACAATAACCAAACCGTTCACCCACTTTTTATGCTACCTGAAATAGTTGGGTGAGAGAGAGCGAGAGAGGTGACGACCAATGATAAAAATGTTTACAAAATATAATTTTTTATATTTCGTATTCATTGTTACAGTATGAATATTCAAAATTTAATGTATACCTTGTTGATATTTTTTACATTAAATAAATGTTCTTATTCATTAATAAACTTCAATATATTATTCTATACTTTTTTCGTATTTTATTACAAAATAATATGTTTGAGATTCCACTAACAATCTCGTAAGGCTTTTCATATAATTGCGATCTTTGCAGAATCACAAAGCTCAAACGAGAAAACTCATTATTTTTAAATTCGAAAAATTGATCTTCTATTCCTGATAATAATTACACTTTTCTAAAACAATATGTAAATATTGAAGCTTAAATCTACAATACCGTTCAACAAGCAGTGAGAAATTATAAAAATAACCACAAAGGTCTGTTTAAACCCAAAGATATTTACACGAAAAATGGGATTTGTGCAAGTATAAAAGACAGCGCACTCGGTGTGCTAGTTCTATTATTATGATCAGTTAATTATAATCGATTATTTACTGTCAAACAACGAAATTTATTTATAATCTGTTTATTGTTTCTCGATTTCGATAATATTAACAACCACAATATACCTCGGAACAACTGAAACCATCAGTGCAGATCTACCCGAAAGTGTAGGCACTTGACCCACTAGGTAGGACCTGCAGCAATTTAGATGAAGTTTAATTAATTAACAGTCGAGACTTAATAAGTTACGATGACTTAATGGATATCGTAACTTGATTCAACTGATCTAAGCAACATCTGTACTTCCTTAAGTCTCAATTATCATCATATTCAGCTTACAACTGAATAACGAGATAGCACAAATCTTTTCTACAATTTTATTTTCAACTTATATAACATACCACTTTCGATTCCACATTCAACTATATATTCTATAATTACTTAACATTTATCAAATTATTATTTAATAATCGCACTTTCAATCATAAACAAATAAAGTCGGCTTAGTTAATAACATAATTGAGTATCGCCTCTCCTTTCATTATCTGTATCTTCTCATTACTATCTTGGAGAAAAATTACATAGTATATATTGAGACTGTACTTAAATTAATTACCAAGTTCTTTTTATATAATTTTGTCCAACGTTTTGAAAAAAAAAATAATTCATTGAATATTCTAAAATTTATAAGCATATATATGAATGGTACGAAATCTTTTGCAATATCTGAACACATTTTTATTAAAAAAGGGTTATCAAATACTTATGAGTAAATTAAAAGAATCCTTAAATAAAAGCATATATGTGAATGTGAATATGTGTTCAGATTCTGAAAAAATGTTTATAATATCAATGCTTTTTTAATACTTAAACGTTCTTTTATTTTCCTCGTTTCTTTTACGTCTCAATTAAAAAAAAAAAAAAATAAATAAATATTTGTTACCATGTAAGAAAAGTAGTTATAAACAAATGACAAGTCTGTTATTTCGCTTAGCAACAAGCATTTAGAGAAATAGGGGAACGACTCGATGTGCTTTTCAAGTTTTTTCAATTGTCAATTTTTTTCTCATTCGTTTATTTTACAAGACATAAATATGAGAAAATAAATAAGATTAAAAGTCTACATAATAACAGTTCTTATTCTAATAGACATACTCTTTTTCATCTTAATAAATAATTAGTATAAAAGTAAATAATAATTTCAAGAGGTACTCAAAAAATTTTAAAATATGTAAAAAAGAGTGCAAGATATATATAAAAAGTCTACAAAAGAACAGTGGTTATTATAACTGATTATAACTGATGTTCATTTAAAAAAACGACTTAATTCTGCTTTTTATTTAATAGTATTTATGAACTTAACTTTATGTTTAACATTTCATTATGAATAAAAGCAATTTATTATCGTATTTAATCATTATAAGCATTGTTTTAAACGTTCTTGTTATCCCTTCCATTCCACTGTCTGTCATTTCAACACAACTTTGAGAGAGTTCACATTTAGATTCACTTTTGAACAATGTGATGTTAAAAGAGCTTTTAAAATATATAAAGAAATGGACTTAATGATCAAATGAAATATAGTTTTCAAACAAAAATTTGATATTTAAAAAATAGAATATTAGAAACCAAATTTTACTAACAATTAAATAAAATTCATTTTTAATAAAATGAAAACAGTTTTCGTGAGGCCTTGCTAGACTGTAATTCCACGCGCCTTTCTTTAATTATCGTTAGATAGCGTTCCAACTTTCAGTTTAACACAGTTGTCTATGGATTTGAGCAGATATGATTAAATCTATCATGATTAGCTCCTACATTTTCTTTAATTCATTATTTTTATTTTTCAAGGTTTTTGAATTACTGTTCACACTTTTCTGTTTAATATTATCTCAATGCTCTACTTCCAGCGGTTTAAATTTATTTACTTCATGAATTATTTGTATTTTCTCTTCGAATATTGTGATATGGTTTTCTCCGCGCGTTCGGATTCAATAAAAACGCTTACATATCAGCATCATCATCATTATTATTGTATTATTGCTTAGACCCAAAAATGCATAAAATGTATATTGAAAATATTATTTTTTAATTATATTTTTATTTTCTTAATTACATTAAATTATTGAATATAAATATTGATACACTATATTATAATAAAAAATTAATTACCATAAAAAATTGGTAATTTAATATTTTGATTTAACATTGAGATATATATATATATATATATATATATATATAATTTTGTTTGAGATTCGCAGAAATTAGTTCTTCGAATTTCCCCCCTTAAGTCTCCTTCCGAGTCAAAAGTATGAAAACTGGTAAATACAGCGTCATTTGTTGCTAAACTAGAAAGCCAACGTTAAACAAATTGATATAGGCCGGTAATTGAATATAGTAACAAGCACCTAGCGACAAAAGTGTAACAATTCTTTTCGCGATAAATTTCTAACAATTCTTCAAATTTAATTCCCCACTTATCTACATTTTCTTCAAAACATAAATAGAATCACAGAAGCAATCGAAAATTAGTATTCTCAAGGAAATCGGTAAGAACAGAAGTAAAAGATATAGATACAAAAGTCTACAAAATAATGATTATTTAAAGAGTTATTTTTATCTTACAATTCATAATAATAAATTTTGTATAAAACAAGAATAAGTAACTATAGTAAAAGAAATTAAAACAATTTTTAAAAGATACTCAAACAAGCTTAAATAACTAATAATTCTTGCATAAGTTAAGAATAAGTAAATTAATCATTTTTGTTTAACAAGAGAACGAGTAAATAATACTTCTGATATAAGTCAAGATTGAGTAAGTATTTTAAAGTAAAAAAACTAAAGTAATGTATAATAAAGAATCATTTTATGAATAGATTTCAAGGTGTTTTAGTAACAAACAATTTACGACTATTCGCCATTTAAATTCGCAATTTGATTCAAAGCAAAAAGCAAAGAGTAATTAATTTATTTTATAAATTATTGAAACAAGATTAATATGTAGGTTAACATGCTCACCTTCACGGAAATCAATTTATATAATTAACCATCGTTTCGAAGGTGACAAAAAACTAATCAAATCAACAATTCGCATTTAAACGACAATAAAATATTTTAAGATACAACTAAATTATATTTATTTGTATTCAGCAATTTTATATACTAATTCTAATTTCAATACTCAACGTCTGTATATTTCACATATTATCAATGAAATCAACTTTTTATCATATTTAATCATTAATTAGCAGTGTTTTAAATGTTACAGCTAGCCCTTCCTTCCACTGTCTGCTTCTTCTCAAACCAACTTGGGAAAATTTACACATCAGGTTAATTCCCAAACAAATTTAAAGAACATATTTTTTCTTAAAACTACCGAAATAAATTAAATCGTTAATTTAAAGTCTATACTAATTTTATATTTATTTGATAAATTAAAATTCCTATACATGTAAATATAATTAAAAATTAGATTCACTATTGTAAGTATTTATATTAAAGTATCTCATCGTTTATATTTTGAACCAGATCTTGAAAAATTAAAAAAATTGAATTGACTTATTAATAACGATATCAGCATGTTCAAATAAAATAAGTTTAGTCTTCTTTTTCGATGTTGTAATTTTCAGATTTATAAAATTTTCAGCAAATAATTCAATTAACAATACTATGCTAATTTTAAATAACACATTATATAAATATAAATTTATAATTGTAAATCTTATATCAATCCATTTTTATTTTATTTTACTTAAATAAATTGAAAATACACAAGTAAAATTTAATATAAATATAATTGAATGTTATAGTCATACCTGCAATTCTTCCAATATTTGTTGTTTATGCAGAATTTGCTCATGTCTAGTACTTTTTCGACAGTCATTATTCATTGGAACACTTGACACAGATGAAGAATTCATACTTATGTTAGGTTCTGAAAGGCTAGAAAAATTTCCACGGTTTTTATCAAGAACGTTGGTATCCTCAATTGCATTCATAATTGAACTTCGAGGTGGCTGACTGCGAACTTGTTGTGCTTCTGCTGACGTGAGTGTAACATCTGAGACATTTGTCACCGATCTGTTTTTTCTCAAGAGAGACTTTTGACTGTTATGTTTAGATGGCATTACTTGACTGTGATTTAATTCCAAATTTTGTTGATGTTGCGTATTATGTTGCTGTGAATGGTGAGTTGACACTTGAGTAGTTTGTTGTGTGGTTTGTAGTTGAGTTAAAAATATTGATGCTGTTGTATTATGAGGAGGATTCATCATGATACTATGGGGATAATCAAGTAATAGTTGAACAACACTTGTATGACCTCCTTTTGCTGCTTCGATCAGCATTGTAGAGTTATCCTTAAATGTATCAAATGTTAATAGCTAGTATAACTGCTTATTAATGTTATACATATTTGTAATATATATACCTTGAGCTTATGGAATGGATCTGCAGATTGTGCCAGTAGAAGTTCTACCACAGAAAGATGTCCTCCAGCACAAGCTAATGAAAGTGGAGTATGATCGTTATTGGTCGTTTGTCGATTAACATCAGCATTTTTAGATATAAGAAATTGAACTGTACAAAGATGGCCAGCTCTACAAGCTTTCATCAAAGGTGTTCTTCCTCCTTCAGATTCATGTTCCTATTCAAAATAGTCTTAGATAAAATTATTAAATTTTGAGTGTCTTAACAAAGGAAAATTAGTCCTCTTTACATAAATACAATTAGTCAATTATATATTAATAATTAAATAAAATAAAATTATTAATAGTAAAAGGAAATTGATTAAAAAACTAGATAATATTATTTTAGACTGCTTATTTAAATAAAAATATTTTGTAGCATATAAAAGGTTTATTTCATTTTTATTTACTTTTACAAAAGTAATTGAAAACAACGTTATTTTTAAATTATTTAGTAATCAAATAAAATTTATAAATATGATGGATGGAAAAAGTATATTGATTAATTAATGGAATAGCCTGTACTAAATGTATTTAAATTGTTCAAATATTCGTAGCATATCAATAACAAATTTCTTTAATTATTTTATACTTCATATCTCAGATATTATTACATTTAAGCTAAAAAAATTAGTCAGTATATTCCTATTTTTAAACCACTTAAACACGAAGATTTTTTATAATCAAATCTTATATCAATTGAATCCAAAATAAATTTCAATTGAATTTCTGTATACTTTAAACCCTAATAATTTTTTTAAAACTAATACATAAAGATTATTTAGATTTTAGTTTCTTTTAATTTACTATCCTCTAAGTTTTTTATAATGCACTTATTCTATTTTTATTAAGAAAACAAATTTTCTTATTATAAACTTAAAAACATATGGTTTGTACATTTCTTAGAATTTATTACAGAAATACTAAAATTACTTACTAAATAAGCTCCAAATTGTAGTAACAAATCAGCTACATCTGTATGTCCATTTTCACAAGCGTATGTTAATGCTGTATCACCTGTTTGCGTTTGCGCGTGAACATTTGCACGTGTCTCTAGTAAATAACGAACAAGATCTAAATGACCTTCTTGTGCAGCTTCCATCAAAGGAGTTGAAGCACCTAATTCTATATCAGCACCTGCTTTAATAAGAAAATCGGTAACATCAAGAAACCCTCCACAGCAAGCTAAAGTCAGAGCGGTTTCCTGTGTCTCTTCTGTCTGTGCATTAATATTTGCACCTAAAATAAATAAAAAATTTAAGAATTTAAATGCTTATAAATGATTTATAGTAATTTTCAGTATAACAGTGGTATATAACAGTATTATATAACAGTGGTTAATGTATTATTAATAATATTGCTATTCATTTTTTCCTTAATATTATGTTCCACCTATATTTCACTTTAGAGGAATGGATTATAATTGAAAATGTATGCAAATTAATACCTAAGTAAAAACGTATGTTGGATATCTTGTCAAAATTTTGATTTCCGTTACTTTTCCTAATTTTCATTCATTTCATCGATTCATTTATCAAAATATTAGTTTATTATAAAGATCTTAAAATTTTATCTATCATTAAATACCTTAAATTAAAAATAAGGGATTCATACAACAAAATTAACGAATTTTAGATAGATTTTTCAATACTAAACTTTTCTAACGATGGAAGAATTTACGACACATACATTAATAATATAAAGCACTAGCACTGCAATTCCAATAAATTAGTTACAATTGATTTGTTGTACTTAAAATAGTATAAATCTTGGAAAAAATTCCGTAAATATTCTAGACTAGTTCAAAAAGATTCAATTTAAAGTGTATTCAATAATTACGCAATTTATAATTTATACTATTTTGCAACGTTTGAGTTAGCAATTGTGACAAACATTCAATTTTACAACTAATATATTTGAAAGTGTAAGATCTAACTCAATAAACATTGTTTCGTTTAATAGTATGAAAATTACACTAATAGGCTAAAGTGCATTATGCGTAAATTTGATATTTTAGTTTTCATTTTAATATATTAAATAGTTTTAATTTTTGGTTAATACATACTTCATAAGTTTACTTTATTTAAGAGTAAATCAAGTATTCAGTATTTCATAAATATAAGAATCTTCATAAACTAAAATCACTTCCGATTTGTACTACATTGCTGGCACATTTTCAGCATAACACCTCCATAATTGAACCTTGTATTTTTTCTACGAAATTTTCTAAATTTCTTAGTGTTCCATTTTAAGATAAACGAAATACCTTTGATTATTTCATTATATCTGATTTGTATCAGATTACTTTTTGAAAAAAAATTTCATGTTGACCAAGAATGATAGTACCGAAGTATTGAAAAATTATACATCAAATTTAACAATTATCTACATCCATTATTAACTTAGAAATATTTTACGCATTCGCACACATACATTTAGTATCATTACTTAACCAGTAAATTATTTTTCCGAGTTCGAAATTTGGCTATTCTTCACTATTTTTTAACAATTATTTTTCATTATAATTAATTTATTTTAATTCCTATAATCATTTATGTACACTTTTTTTCTAATTTTCAAATGATTTTGTAAAAATACATGCTTTCAAGTATTGAAACAATTGTTTCAAAACATGAAATTAGTACGTTAGCTCATTTGAGAATGACGTATTTTTTATTATTCAAATTTTGTATAAATACTTTTTGCCCTTATTTCAAGGATATTATTTGATTTATATTTGATAAGGAATATGTTAAATTTGACTCATTTTCTACAATTGTACTCGTTAGCAATTCCGTATAATTGACAATTTTTTAAACTGTGAGTGAGAACTCGTTTCAAATCGACGTAAAATAAATAATATCTATAAGTTTATATAAATAATAAATTTATCTATAAGTTTTTACCTTGATTCAACTTTAACTACTGTTACATATTTTTTGTAATCCTATGATTAACGTTAATTTTTAAAGCTCATTCTTATTGATTATTTTTTCGTTCTTTATCCAAAATTAAGTGAATTTTTATAATTCAATTTATATCTATAATTATTTTTTTTGTTAGTTAAATTATGACTGTTTAAACACTCTTACACCTGACTTAATTTTCATTTACATTTGAATATAATCAGTACCATCTTCGTTTAGAACTTTTAAAATGTTTATAATGTATTGCACGTGTACTCACGCAATCACGTACATACAACATTAAATAGGAAAATTGTAAATTACACACGTACGGGTTAATTTATATTTACAGTTTCGAAATTTTCTTCGAACTACTTTAAACACCCCTTTGACTGCTGCGAGAATTTTTTATGAATATTGTGGTAATGTATATAACATCGCATAGTAACAAGCACATAGCAACTACCATGTGAATATTATTCTTTTTCTAGGTAATTTGTCAACCATCGAACTAAACGCCCACTTGCAATTCGGCAATAAAAGATTAAAATAAAAAAGAAATGCTGTTTCTCCAGACAGCATTCTCAGTGACATCAACACCAAAGGAGATTCTTATATAGTGATTACAGTGGTTACACAAGCCGGCATTCTCAGTGGTATCTATATACGTCGGCATTCTCAGTGACATCTACGCATGCCGGCATTGTATAATAATTACAGTGGTATTCACATTCAAGCTTAATTCTCACATAGTAACCCAATGGTATTCACACAAACAAGGAGATACTTATAGTAATTTTAGTGAAATTCACAGTGATATTCAAGGTAAGAAGTCAAGTTCTTTAGACAATATTACCAACCGATATAGAGCGATGATTAAGTTATAATTGATCATCGACACAGATAGAAACTCATTCCCATACAGAGTGGTGATCAATTTACAACTGATCATCGAGGCTCTATGGACCAATTTTACTCTAACATGATAACCACATTATATTTTTCATCAGATTATTGTTAATAAAACCATTTATAATATCCACCAAGGATTACAACCTCAATTTACATCAATCCACATTATCCCTTGATTTTTATTATCTGCCTCTCCCATCCACATATTTGGGAAAATTCAAACTTCAAAATTCCAATATGATATCTTATAACTGTATCAATTTAAAAATCTTTATTTTACTGATAATTAATTTATATTTCACATGATTTCGCTTTAACTAGAAGGCTAATATATTTTTTTATTTGAAAATTATTTTTTTATACGAAATATATCAGAAAATCAATTATATAAAAACCTATGAATTTATAAAATTAATCTATAATAAAAACAAAAGCAATATTTTTACTTGGTTCGTATATTCTTTTTTTACTCCTATTTTCAATATTTTATATACAATCGGGGCTCATTATTAAATATAGTTAAAAAATTGCTATTTATCAATCTTTTAATAAAATAACAAAATAATTATCAATCTGTTTTTTCTTGTTTAATAATTTGTAAGGTAAAAGCAGGACATTAAATTATATAAATTATAGTTATTATTTAAAATAACAAATTTCAAAAGTTACGATAAATATGTTTGAAAAATCTCATCACTATAATAACAAAGAATTATTTTTCTGATATCGCATTATTAGAAGAATAATGGTATTAACTATTGTAACATTGTATATTTAAAAAGGAATTAATTTTGAATTTATATTCTTATGTTTTTATACATTTTTTAATAATATTAAATATCTAACTATATTTAAAATTTTAATTTTAAATTTGGAACATACCTTGGCTCAAAAGTAAAGCGATCATTTCTTCGTGACCTTCTCTGGCTGCCTCCATCAAAGGGGTATAACCTTCATCATTAACTTCCTCAATATTTGCTCCCCTTTCAATAAGAAGCATAGCGAGATCAACATGACCACCGCAAGCAGCTAATGTTAATGGGGATTCAAAACTATCTGTTGGCATATTAACTTGAGCTCCGGAATCTAATAATAAACGAGCTACTTCCACATGTCCATCCATAGAAGCTTCCATAAGAGCGGTATGCATTTCATCAGTTTTATGTTCCTGTATATAAATAATGCACACACGCACACACACATGTTTGTATATAAATAAATAAATATATATTCATACATACATACATATATATACATATATATATTTATATATATTATAGAGAGCATTATGACATTATATTAAAAAACAATTAATTCTTTGCAAAGAATCTTCTTATAATATTTTCACAGATACAAACAATATGAATATTACTTTGTTATATATATTTAATTATATATATTATAAATTTTATAAAATTTTATATTTTTAATTATAAAATTGTTATATATTTTAAATATTTAATGAATTTTATTATAAAATGCTAAAAACGTAATATTAAAACACTACGGTACTAAATTGACAGTTTGATAATAAAATATTAGTAACAAATAAATAAAACTTAATTACTCGGTCAGCTCCAGCTTCTAATAAAAACTTCACCATCTCCAAATGTCCTTTGTAACATGCTAAAGTTAGTGCAGATTCTTTGAATTCATTAGAATGAGTATTAATGCCGGCACCGTGTTCCAATAAAATTTTTGCAACTGATACGTGACCAGCACTAGCAGCTTCCATTAAAGGTGTATGGCCATTATCATTATGATCTTCTACATTAGCTCCTGCTTCTAAAAGTACTCGAACAACATCTTCGTGACCACCAGCGCATGCATACATTAGAGGCGTATTTCCTTTAAAAACCATTGATTTGTTATAAAAACTGCTATTATAAGTTTCAATAAAATAATTAAAAAATAATATAAAAATGTCATTTTGTTTACAAGTTATTGAAGTCAAAGGAATTAACTAAAAATGATAAATAAAATAGATAATTTTCTACCCATTTTATTTTTACAAATAAATACTCACAATGGTACCATTGTGGTAGTTAAAAATAAAATGTACATTTAATAAATTCAAAATAAAATTTTTCGAAAATACACCTAACGGTTGAAGTCAAAATATTATTTTTTAGTAAAAAATTAAATATATAAAACTTTATAAATTGAACAATAATTTAAATACGCGATTTAGACAAAATATATGAGGTAGTGACAATGGCATTAGAAGTTGGTGCTTATTGCCGTTATTACTGCATAAGTTGTATTACATATATATTTTGTGTTTGATACTGATGACTTTTGTATATACGTTGCTTTAATCATGGAAACGATAAAAGGATAGTAACTGTAAGGCAATGTATACAAAAAACGAGTATTTTTTCTAACACGAATCGTTATTTTAGATCTCACTGTAAATAAATTTTTTAAGTTTAAATAAGTTTTTTAAATCTATACTTTGTACTTTAATGCAAAAAATATCAAGAATATAGATTTTCGTTTTCGATGTTAAGGTTACACTCAATCAATTTTACTTTTTCCTCACATTTAAGTAATAATTTGGTAACTTCGTAGAGATACAGATATGTACTTGATTTGACTCTATTCTTGAAATTATGGTAAATACGATAAAATTTTGAATAAAATTTAAAATGAAATTTTAAAAATAAATTTTGGATGAAGATGTATTTGTACATAAATAAAATAATAAAGATTACAAATTTTAACGGCAAATATTTAAAAATTTTATGCGATTTACATATGAAATACATTCGTAAAAACCATCTATTACCATCCATTCTTATTTTAATAATCATTTCATTCGGACAAATTAAAAAGTAGTGCTTGTTTTTCATGAAATACTAAAATTGATTATTTTTAAAACATTTAACACCCGATATGTACTTTTATTAAAAAATACTATTAAACTTATTGTATTTCATTTCAACAATAGGTTAATGATTATAACCATGAAAAAAACATTTACAATTTAAATCGATAATAAAAATATATTTATTTCAATAGATTGATTAAACAAATCATTTATTCCAAAAAATTATGACAACAAAGGTCAATAGTAACATTTGGCAAATAAGTTAAATCCAGAGATCTTAGCAATGTAATATGGCCGATTACATATAACTAAATACTATAGTAATTATTCCTGTATTTGTTTTTTTAACAAAATATAGTTCCAACTTCATGGTACAATTATCGGCAAAAAACTAGCAGTCATTTCTTCGGCAACTACTTTATTGTGAAATTCAATAGTCTGCAAACTTGATCATTAATAATACAGTTAACGAATAACTGTGTTAAACTTCAATTGCTATAATTAATTTTGAAGAACTTAATATTAATGTTTTTCCATTTTCTAATTTTATTAATTGTTAGTCAACATAATTTATATAAGGTTATTGTAATGATATGTAATAGTGATTGATTTATGTCATACCAATTTAAACAAAACATAATTAATAATTTTTTAAAATGAAACTCTGAGAAATAAGATAAACAGTAAATTGAATATTTAAAGATGAATATCTAGAGAAAGTAATAAAATAACTTAAAATACTGTCACAACAGAAAGAAAAACGAAATGAAAATTTAATTTTCATTCATTTGCATTAATTAAATACAGTTATTTAATATAAATTATTATTATTAAGGATTTTTTATTGATTGTTGAGATTGTTAATAATGGATGTTTTAATGGAACAATGAAATATATCAATTAAAAATTTAATTGAATTATACAATTAAAAAATCAATTAAAAATTTATAAAGAAATACATGACATTACTAATATTTTTTTTATGACAATTTACTTGGTATTATGTACATTTATAAATTGAAATTGAAATTGAGATTCATATGAATTATTTTTGTATGAATCTGTAATTCTATGTATATTATTACACCTAAAATTACATAGTTGAAAAATATTTTTTCAATTATTAGTAATTAAATAATTTCTAAATAAAAATGATTTATTGTATTTGTATGTATGTATTTGATTTGTAAGTTATTGTATTGGTTTAATATTTTAATATATCAATATTTTTAACTAAAGTATTATGTATGCTTTAAAATACTAAAATGTTTAATATTTCTATATAAAATATTATTAGTTTTAAAGGACTTTCTAGAAATTCGCAGAATTAATGTAAGTTACAAGTAAATATCTCATGTAGTTCTATGGATGAGGATGTCATTTGAGGTTATTGTCCTGATGAAATTTTGTTGAAAGAAAATTCTGCTATTCATCATATTTTTACACTTTTATATTACTAAATTATCAATAATAAAAGTAACTAGATTTTGACATATAATAATAAATAATATATTTACCAGAAGTAGAGTGTGCATTAACATCAGCTCCATGCGCTATAAGAAGACTGACAATATCTACATGTCCAGCGCTAGCTGCTTCCATCAAAGGAGTGCAATCTCCTTTGATTCCTCTGTCTTCTATATTTGCATTCATTGCTATTAACACCTGTAATAAAAAGAAACAATATGTATAATATACATGCTTTGATTTCATGGAAAATTTGGAACAATTCGTTTCTGGAAATGAGAAGGGTTATTGTTAAATTTAACTAAATTTGTAATAATTTTATAAATTACTTAAGTTGAAACATAGCTATAAGAAAAATGATATACATTTTCGTACTATATTCCTTAATAAATGGTATTAAAATAACAAACAAATTAATATAACTTCATACATTTAATAATAATTAAAAAATAATGGACCAGTGTAAAAAAACCATAATAAATACACAAAAGTCTAAAAAAACTGAACTACAAATTCAATTTATAAAAGAAATGTCGAATTATAAAGTTCCAAATTCAAATTTTAATTTCATGTTCTAAATTAAAAACTGTATGAATTGTTAGTGATTGTAAAATTCTAAATAAAGTATTCTTCTTCGATCAATAGTAGTTATTTTGAAAAAATTTTTCAAAAATAATTTTATTCATTTTAACAATAATTGTATAGAAATGATTTTTTTCATAGTTTTGCCAAAAATACCCCTGTTCTTTAGTCATAAAATTTGTGATTTTTTAACCTACTTGAGTCTTTGTAATTCCATTATTATATTAAGAATTTAAATAAATATAATAATAAAAGTTTTTAAAAACAAACCTGAGCAAGTTCGTAATAACCAGCAGAACAAGCAAGTGATAAAAGACTTTCTCCCTCTTCAGTAGTTTCATGTACACTTCGCCCTTCTGTTAAAAGTTTCTTCACAGTTCCAACGTCACCATCAGAACAAGCTTCAATTAATGATCGTTTTTCATTCTGAGTTCGAGACGTATTATCAGTACGCATACGCGTCAATGCTGCAGCTGCTTCATCAATAGCACAGGACACACTTGAAGTTAAGCGTCTAAGTACTTCATGATCTGGAAGATGATTTCCATCAGTAGACGATAATTTTCCTATTCCTGCAGCTTCGAGAAGTGCCTCTAAACGTGCTTGGGTCTCAGGATCAACAGAATGTTCGCAATTATCAGATGCCAATAGAAATTTCGTATTTTCTATTTGTTTTCCCTGATCAAAATCTGTTTGATCAATAGCAAAACATTCCACCTATAAAAAATGTAATTTACATTATGTAATAGCAAAAGTATTTTTCTTTGCAGTCAAACAATTTAATATTTCCTTTATTATTCAAATAATAATAATAATGAATTAGAAAGAGGGATTCTTTAGTATGTAAAGCTACAAATATGTTTCCAAATTTTTATGTAATTATTTTGTTCCAAATAAAATTAGACATACTGAAAAGTTTGAAACATTTATATTAAATATTTGCTATTCTGTTTTTTTTTTAAACAGTTTTTAAACTGTTACTCATACAACACCAGTATTAATGTTGATTTATAATACTATATAATTTACATTAAGTCAATTTATTCATTAAAAATCAATATTGCTTAAATTAATTATAACTTTAGTAAATAAGCAATTTATTAAAATTTGTTTATATACTTGAAAAATAAAACTAAGAGATTAGTTTTCTTTATGTTAGAATAAAATTTTTTTTATTCATTTAAGTCATATTATTCTGTTTTATAATTCGTCAAATATTAAGATAAAATTGATTCCAAATTAGTTTTGGTTGTTATTATTTAAAAATCGTGTATTTCTCTTTAATTCAACATAATAAAAAAATTTAAGATTACTATATATTTTGCAAAAAAAATTAAATAAAGTAAACACATAACATAAAAACATTTTCTAAATTCATTATATAACTTATTTTTTTTGTGTTAAATTAAATACGTTAAATAATTCATTTTTAAATAACACATTTTTCAAAAAAAGTATTTAAAACTTATAGAACTTCATTTTCCATTTGTATAAATTTAAGACTTTAAACAAAATTAACGATTGTCATATAAAATCTGCACAAATACATACATAATGACACTTTTCTTTATACTATATTCATATACTAAATACTATAAATATCTATGTTATCTTCAGTTTTTAGCATATAAGCAATATAAACACAAAAATTTGTTCATTTTCTTTTAATATTTAATAACATATTATGAATATAAGCTTCATTATTTTGTAAAAATATGAGTCTCAATTTTATAACATAATCTATGATTAATAATATATTTTAATTTCAAATTTTTTAAAAAGTATTTAAGATATCTTGTATTTATATATATTTAAATACATTGGTTTATATTGTTGATTGATAATGTTAAAGAAATTGTATTCTTCAAACAAAAAATTATTAAAACTACAATTACATTCTCAATTTATACATTGTATTTCTGAATATGATTTTAATTTCTGTGTAAACACGCTGTTCTTTTTAATATAAATGGTGTACACAAGAAAAGTAAGTTCTCAGTCATTTGATATCAAGCATTCATGAGCTGAAATGAATTTTTATACAAAAGTATATTTTGTAATGTTCTGAACTGATGTTCAATACTCAATTTAGTTAAAATTATTTTTTATAAAATATTCTTTAATATTCAGTTCTAAAATCTTAAGTATATTATTTAAAATTTTTTATATATATATAAACATTTTATATAATTTTAATAAAAATTTAATAGATATACACAAGATTTTGTTTACTTTAAATTATTATATAATGAAAAACCATTCATAAATCTATATTTATTAATTCAACAATTTTAAATTGTATACAAGAAATTGCACTAGAAAAGATAAAAAAAAACTACTCTAATAACTTTTCAATGTAAATATGGATGGCCAATGAAATTTTAAAAATTTTACATGGGTTATTTCACAAAACATTAATTTATATTTCATGTTAAAAACACTTACCTACAAATTTATAGAAAAATGAAATCAAAATTTTTTTAAAGAATTATATATTATAACAATATTTCGTCGAAAATTGAAATGTTTTGAAGTATTCCTTATTCACGCATTAAACAAAAAACGTATAATAAATATTAAAATCATAAACTTTTAACCAACAAAATAATAGTTTTAAATTTTAAAATTCTAATCAACAAAATAATAGTTTTCTCGAATGCTTGAAAAACATTGATTAGACAAATATTTTAATGTATGTCCAAATATATCTTTTTATTTAAATTACAATGATCAAAATGGTAATTTTTCAGATGCATTTAATTAAAACAAAAAAAATTCTCTGCACTTTACATAATGTATTTTAACAATAGCATAAAGAAAAATATATTTAAAATACATAATACAAAAAAAAATATTCACATAAATAAAAAATTGGTTATATATATATATAATATATGATATGAATATATTATTATCAACTATATTTTTATATGGACCAAACGGTGAAGTAATTCTATAATTTTTTTTATCTATTTTTACTGAATTAACCAATAAAAACTTCTCTAGGAATTATTTCAAATATAAGAATACACTCAAATTTTTTTTAAACCTGTATCAATTTTTAATTAATCATTCATAACTAAATTTAAAAAGATAATTGTAATAATTCTTTTATTTTTAATGTTATAAATGAAAGCAATATACTATATTTTAAATTTATTTTATAGACAATTAAAACCTTAAATTGTTTTATAACAACTTCAAGAATAATTCTTTTAATTATAAAAGCATTATTCTAGAAATCAGATACTAGTTAATTTGATCAGTCATATTTTTAACCAAAATTATGTCAATCAATCATTTATATGAAACATATAAGCTATTTCTATTTCTTAAGATTATTTTAAATTTATAACCAAATACTTATTAAATTAAATATTGAATTTTTAAAATTTTTTATAAACTACCATATTATCAATTAAATTAATTTTAAAATATAATACAATAATTTAATTTTATTGAACTGCTGTATTTATATGTGAGGATTTATTTAAATAAGATAATACATATATAATATAAAATAAAAGTTTTTAATAATTATTTTTTATAAAGTAAATATTATAGCTATTTTTATCAAAAATTGAAATAGAATTTTTTAAATAGTATTTATAGAAATATTTTAAATCGTACATATAGAAATAATAGTATTTATTTAAATTTATAATAAGCATGCATTTATATAGAACAAGAAAAATTATTTATTTTAATTTATTTTTTCTTGTTATAATCTAAATAATCATATATAATATAGTATTTATAATTTATATTTTTCAGTACAAAATAGCAAAATATTGCTCTTTTCAAACGAATAATTTGTAAATTATTGCTTTGCTTTCTTGTTGCAAAATCGAAGTCTTATAAGCTTATATTGTCAAACTTTAAAGGTTAAGTTCATTTTCCATACATAGATTAACTTTGATTACCTTCTCCATTAAATATTCAAATATAAAAGTAAATAAAATAATAAATCTTCAACATGTTTTGAAAAATTTTACTTTTATAATATATTTAAATATATATTTTAATACCGCGATATATGTTGATATATTTATTTTAATTCTAAATTTAGATTAACTATTGATAATTTAGTATAAGCCAATCAATTATTTATTAAAATATTTAGATTTATTCATACATTCATACATCACCATATTTATTCATACAAAATAAATTTCAATCCTTTTACTATTAGTTTAGAATATATTTTAAGAAAAAAATTTTAATATTTTGTTTAAATTATTAATTGTAACAAAATTAACTTTCTAGCTTTAAAAAAAAATATATTAAATAGTTTTAGTTATAAATAATAAACCATTAAATTAAAAGCACATGTAACTTATTTATATGGTTACATTGGATTAAACAGATAATATTGAATCGTGAAATTTAAAACTTATTTATTAAAATCAATAGTATTAATAAGCTAATAATTATATTATCATTCACAATTGAAATATATGTTAGAAGATAAGTAAATGATTTAGAATTTCAATTTAATGAATAATAGTAATGCAGATGTAATTTTACAAGCGTAATAATTATAAATACTAAATTAATATTGCAATAAAATATATTATTCATTTTTATTAAAAATGCTTATTCAATTAAAGTGAAATAATGATTCAATTGCAACAAAAATAAAATTATTATATTTGGATATAATTATAGACTCGTTTCTGATTCCAAATGTTTAATTTTAATTTTACATATAATTTTTATATTAGTCATATGTAATTAATATATATATATATCAATATAATTTTTTAATAGATTTAGTTTATTTTAATAAATAATTCATGAAATTACTATATAAAATTAATTATATATCATTGAATATTATTTTCTACTAATTAATACTTAATAATTTATTAACTAGTATTTAATAAATAACAATACCTATATTAAAGTTGTGTAAAATGAAAATGTTCTATTAAGCATAGTTTTTTTCCTTTGTTGCATTTTTATTAAATATCAAATATATGAAATGCAAACAAACTTGTTAAAAGATATTAAATGTTTAATCCACATAATTTTTCATATAACACTAAAAAGAACATACAACTTACACAATGAAGTTATGCATTTTTTCGAGTTCACATAAACATTTTCAGGAAAAACTGCCGAACTACATAAGCATAGACTACGAAATATACTAGATTGATCACATTATACATTATAACGCCTGAAATAATTAGAGCGCATAAGTTGCAAAATTTAATACTTATACAATTTTTGTAAATTCTAGAAAAAAGGTAAATTTAGTTAGGTTAAATATAAAAAAGTTCAAAAAAATATATAATTTTGTTTGCTAAAGTAATTTTTTTGTATTAACATATTAATAATAATAATGATACACGATAATTGATAAATATTGATAAAATTAGATAAATTAGGAAAAGGAACGAAATTCTGTTAACAATTAAAACCTCTGATTGGTAATACAGTTAATCCTTAAACATAGTAAATACAGAGACGCATAACAATGTACTTCTAGGCACAGTTAAAACATAGACTAGAAAGTGAATATATCTATGTGGTGAATTGTAAAAATGTAAAGGCAACCTGACGTCAAGCATCTGGGTCTTTATTAGGACGGTATTATATTACTGTCATTAAAACAAAATTAAGATTTCAACATTAAAAAATAATTTATTCCTATATTTCGAAAATAAAAATGAGCAAACCTTACATGACAGTAAAAAATTTGTTAAAAATCACCCATACATACATAAAATTAAATTCAAAGAAATTTTGTTAATTTTAACGTATAAATCAACTTATCAATAGGGAAGGTGTGCAATAATTATATCTATAAAGTAGTAAAATAACTATATCTATAAAAACAATCCTAAAATTTTTAAGTTTTTTCAAATTTTTTTATATTTTCCTTTAAAATACCGCTTTAAAAAAAAAAGACAATAGATTGTATATATATTTATAACTGCACTGCACAGGAATATAAACTATAAAATATCTCAAAATGTACATCTATATCATAATATATTAAAAATAATATTAATTACTTATTAATGAAAAAAGAATTATTTATCATAGCAGTTTAACAAAATTACAATATTTAATTAATTAAAATTTTTAATACAATTTATTTTTATTAAATTGATCCAGTTTTTAAATTAAATTTTAATTATGTTAAAATTAACTATTGTAATAAAATTTAAATATTGAAATAAATTAATGAACTATACTTAAAAATTAAACAAAAGGAAAGCAACTATAATAAATAATATCGATTAAAATAGATGTATTTTTCTTTTATTTTGTAAACATTTATTCTTTTTTGATTCAGTGCTAAAGAGTATCTTTTTAAATGTTCATGTTTTATCAGTATATTTTAATCTATCACTATATTTTTATACTTTCTATATAAAGTCTGTTCTACAAAAAGTAGATATGAATGTATATATGTATAAAATACTCATGTTATATTCATTAAAAAAAAATGTTAATAAATTTACTTATATACTTATTTTTGTACATATTGTTTTTATTTAATTGTAGAAATATTGATATAATATATAAATCATTACTATAATGCAATACATTATTAGAGATAATTGAATTAAGAATAATAGGCTCTGAAGACTTTGTATTTAATGTATCTAAAACAGTGCATTATTGTTTTTAAATATAAAAAAAAATTAATTGAATTCAATGCTAAAAATATGGTACATATGAACAAATACAGGTAAATAATAGAAATTCAAAAAGCTACTACTTTTAAAATGCCGATGAATAGAATACTATAATTCTATTCTATCATCGCTATCTTTCTTTTTTTCACTGATGAATATTTGGATTTTAGTAGAATGATGCATTATTCTATTATTTTAATACAATTCTGGTGTTACACTATTCAGTCCTTCATCCTTTACTTTACATTATCTTTATCTTTTGAATAGTATTTAATTGGTAGACTTTTTAATTTATATAGGTGGTGGGAGCCATTGATCTTGAAAACAAGTTTATTAAGCTTGTCTTCAATATATATACAATATATATTCAAGATACAGATATTCTTGAATTGTAATATTTCAATTGTTTATTATTATTATGAAAATACTTTCGCAATCTTCTTTGATCATTTATTTGTTTCACATAGAGTAGGTGTTGACTGATATGATAATATAGTTTTGCAGGCAAGTTCAATAAATTTCTGAATTTTATAAATTACTATGCATAATATAAATACTTAAATTGTAAAATTACATTTAAGCTTCAAATATTTTTTTAAAAAAATAAATATAATAGTAATTCCTTTCTAGATATAGTATATTTCTTATTCGATGCTTTTTACATATAATTATCTGTATTTACTGTAATACAGGAAATTATTTCCATATAAAAACATAAACAAAAATTGTAATGCAATTCATCTCAATCTATCACATTATATATACGACCTGCTTTATTTAAATAAACCTAATTTTAGTTAGTTAAGCCAGCTTTTTAGTTTATTTCAATTTTGATGGTTACATTAATATTAATTATATTGAAATTAAATTATATAATTTGATATGTTTATTGCTGTTGTAACTCATTTATCACTTTTTGATTAAATTTATTATTATAGTTTTCTATAAGGTTAGTAGATCTGAGCCTATCATTTTGAAAAGTTTGGGTAAATTATGAGTTTGAATAATTTTATATATTTCTTATACATATAATATAGTATGTTGGATTTTTTACATTTTTCTTCTGGTTGATTTATTTTAATTTATTCACTCCTTGAATATATAAATAATTGTAGCTTTTGGTAATGTTAATTAAATATGACAATTTGTATTTATGAATCATACTAATCAGGTACATTTTAAAATTATATACTATTTGAGTTTAAATTCTGTTCATGATCTACTTTTGGAATACCACAGAGTTGTGAACAGCATATATTCCCAATACCTATTTATTCTTTTTATTAATATTTTTTAATTGAAATGAAAATGTATTTTTCCTTCGTCATAAAATTGAATATAGCTTAGCCTAGGATCTTGGGTAGTTGATACATTTTTTAGCTCTCTGTTTACTATCAATTTGTAAAGGCTTTATTATTATTATAGATTTATGTATCTTCTTTTCATTCATATTATAAATTAAATATTTGTAATATCAAATGAAAATTTGAAATCAATTGAAAGAATTGTTTGAGATAAATTAGTGATATATTTTATACTTAATATTTTATAGTTGTAATACCTTCCTTTCTAATTAATTATATATAATAAAATCGTTTGTAAATTTATAATAGTAAAAATATAAACAAAAAAGCTTATCTTTAGTGAAAAAAATTTATATTTTGAACATACTAATGGCATGTAATTCTTTAAATCCATTAATTCGAATCGCTATTTTAACTACTCACAAATTAGCAACTAGTGGGATACATTAAGTATATATTAGTATTCTCTTAGCATGATTAATTAAAATTTCGTTTAAAAATTTTTTTAATTTCATTCGTGAAAAGAATTTAATTTCAAATGATAATTGTATTGAATCTGATGAAAGAATAGAAAATTAAATTTAAATTATTGTTAAAAATTAAAATTTAAATTATTATTAATTAATTATAATTCATGCAGAAATTCAATGATTCCAAGTTTAGTATTGGTAATAAATAAATATGAGAATATATAACAAATATTAATTAAAAAATCGACAACAAAATCCAATTAAAATAAAAATTTTTAATTATGCTGATTATAGTATACTGTATTTTATGGTATATTTATTTCTATAAAATACTATAGATTAATATATCTATAGTTTTTAATTTGTTATTTATAACATATTTACTATCAACCATTTAATTAACTAAGTTGTAGATCTTATTTCTATTAGTACACAATCTTTATTCAAATGGGACCACATTTTTGTATCTAAAATATATTAATTAATTTTCGATTTCATTGATTAAACATTGAAATACTTTAAATTTTCAACATTATGAATAATGGCAAATGCGTTTTATAATTATATCAATAATTATATACTACTATACGTAATATATGCATGTATATACATATATATATGCTCATGTATAACAAATTTAATTAATGTTTATTTAATTTAAATTAAATTAGATTAGAGATAATCAATGAATTATATATTATTTGCTAATTAGATATCAATATTGCTTATCAAAAGCAATAGCTTGCAATATATTTAAATACTTTTAATTACAAAACGTAAAAAATTTCTAACAAAATTATATTTTTATAAAATATTTTCATAAATTGATTAATAATTTTAAGCGATTTTACAAATACTTATTATGTTAGGAGTACAATGAATTAAATTACAAGAAATTAAAATATTTATTTTGAATTAAAAAAGTATAGACAAATTCTCATATTTTTTATTTTTAAGGTATTTATGAGGATCTTCTTATTAAACCTAATTTCTTATTGAGTTCTTTAATTTATATATAAATATAGCTTTAAATTTTTAATACGCAGTGAATATAAACATAATGCAATTTGACGTCTAGTAAATTACTTTACTTTCGTATGATGGTAATTTTAAATATAGTTTAACTTTTTACATTTTAATCATTAAAAATTATGACAAATACATTTAAGATTTTGTTTATAAAATATTTTAAAAATATAATACTTTCAAATTTTTTGACATTTTTTAGATCACACTGATCAGATTAATTATATAATTTCAATAGTAATACGCTGCAATAAAACTCTTAAAATTAATTCCTCGTAAATATTTCTTTCAATTATTAAATATGATTTTTCTTTTACGTGCTATGTTTATAATTCTTTTGTATAGAAAATTTCTATGCGTGACACAACCTTTATTATTTCTTTTACTTAGATTTTCATTTAATATTATTGATTTCATATTTTTAATCAATAATTTTTTATTTCCGTAAATCTAAATTTTCAATATTAATACTTTTCGGTCTTTTATTTTAGAAAATTAATAAACTTTTGCTTTTAATACTCGACTTTAAATGGAATTTTTTAGTTAATAAAAAATGGTTTTAGTTTTAAGTCATTTAAATTAAGTTTTGTACTTTTATAATCAAGAATACATAAAACAGAAATTCATATGACTATTTTTATATTAAATATACAAATAACAAAATATTGTATATTTAATACCCAATTAAATTTATAAACTTTTACTGGATATAAAATAAATAAACACATTTTATAATATATTTAAATTATAGCTATGAAAAATATATTTTAACATTATAGATAACATTTCGTTAATAATAAATGTCTGAATTATTGTTAATAATAAAACTGATTAAAATCATAAATAACAATGCAAACAAATTAATATAATAATTAAAAATATAGTAGCTAATTTATCAATTTTATATTGTGATTCTTTAATGATTAATGTAAAATATATTGAAGTTATATATTAATTATTGCTTTAAAGTTGTAACTGATGGTTTGAATCAGTTTATTATAAATTAAAAAACTGATTATTTAAAAAATAAAAATAAAAGTGTATTAGTGTAGAAGTCATGTATATAAAAAAATCATTTATCTAAAATTTTCAGATATATATATTCAAATAAGACAATAAATTTTCTTAATCTATTTAAACAAAATAGTAAAGTATTTATTATTAAATATGGCAATATTCATATTGATGTTTTAAGTTGATTTAATATTTCTATAAATAGCATGTCATATTTCATTCTTTAATTCTTATAGAACTTAATAACAGAATTATATTTAAAAAGTTTATTTTTGATTATAAAATAAAATATATCAATACTTTAACGTTATTGAGTAAAATTTAACAAATATTTAAAATACATTATACTTCTTAACAATAGTTCACTATGTATTAAATAAAATATTTTGATACATTATTCCTATTTTACTAGTTCAGATTCAATTTTCTATTTTATTCTCCAATTTAGGAATATTTACATTTTAATTAATTTATTATAATACATTATTATTTATAGCTTCATTGTTTGCAAGATTTAATTGGAATCATATATAATTATATTTATTATATTAATTATAATTACATATATATAATAAAAACTTTAAATAATTTATAATATAAAATCATGATATATATACATTAATATAGTTAAATACGAATTTAAAGATCTTATTATATTATCTTATTTTATTATATTTTAATAAAACTTTATAATTAATAGCATTTACATATTTTAAAGTATATTATAATACATTATAGATTTAATTAAATCTGATTTATTCAAACATAAATTTTAAGAAATATTAAATTAAAACAACAAAATTTACTATTTATATGGAAATTTAAGAGTATTTTAAGATTAAAAAAATAGATTTGTTTGGCAATATTGAAATATTTAAATCACTTTTTGCTTAATAATTTCAATTTATATCTATTTTTTATAGTAAATATTATATATCCAAATGTTCAAAAAAATGTATAGTTGTGTAACTACTGATAGTTAAATAGGTACTTTAGGTTTATAATAAAATTTGTAAATGATTAAATACTTGTAATTAATATTAACCTCAAAATAAAGTATTAAATATGATATATAAAATTGGTTAAACATTAAATCGGTTGAATTAAAGCATACAGGGAAAAATTAATATTTATGTAAAATAGTAATATAAAATTTTAAAATCTTGATGATATGTTATATAAACCAGTTGCTAAATTATATTTATTTATTAATTTATTTATACCATTCATTAATTTATTAAAAATAAAAATAAAAATTACAATTAAAAATATAATCATAGATTCAATTATATAAGATCAATAATTATTAATTCATAATATTAAACAATATTTCAAACATATTTTATTATTTTTTATAGTTTTTTTATTATATATATTTTTTATATAATATACAATCTATATTTTTTATATTCAAACATATTTATGGTTAACTTAAATAAATCTAATATTTCATTTAAAATATTTGTTATAAAATTTTTAATAAACTATTTTATTTTTATTTTATATACGTATTGTTATAATAATTTGTTTTAATATGGTATGAAAACATTTAAAAGTATAGTCTAATAAAGTTAACTTGAAATAGTTTTGAAAGTTACTAGGTGAATATCAAACCATTTGAGTATTTCTTTATAAATAATAAAATTAATTTTTTTTTAAAAAAATATATAATAAATTTATTATTATTGGTAAATAGTAATTTAATTACCTCTGAAACACTTTCTTCATCACTATCCGATGAATCTGTCATGAAACGAGGCTGCAAATCATTAAATGTCTTAATTTCAGATTTTACAGAATTTGAATTCCTAAAATACGGTGGTAAATTAAGAGATGTTGTAACAATGATGCAAGGATCTTGATTTATAGAACTCAAATTGTAATCTAACTGTGATGAATGTGCAGATGAATATTTTTCAGGTACAAAAGGAACTCTTGACACAATTGTTTCTTGATTTTGTCTATTATCCTGCTGATTATTTGAGGTTGGCTGTTCTTCAACATTCTGCATCTTCACATTTAACTAAATTGATTGAAATATACGAATTTTAGTAAATATATTTGCTGCGTCTTTTTATTAACAATTATTTACTAAATATATTAACAGTTATTAAATTCAATACTCTGAAAATAATGTAATTATAACCGAGATTCAACCAATGACACACAACATAAATGTAATAACATTTACCGTCATTCACGTAAGCAACTATTATGCCACTCCATATTTATTTGATATACTGCTACACAGTACGATAAAACAGCTGCAGATGGTGCTTCAATATTTTTCTTGTAGCTTGTCTACGATTTACGGTAATAATCAATTATCAACAATGATAATTATAAATTTTACAAATTGTAAAGAGTATTTGTCATTTTATATCAAGCAATGTAATATAAATACAAATTTATTCCAAAAATAATTATACTTATATATTTTTTCAACTAAATTATTTCTAATTTTCTGAATTGTAACATAAAATGCAATTTTTTAATATAAAACTGTAACCTAACTAGAAAAATATGCACATACATTATACGCATGCGTTACTTGATATCCAGTCGGTATATCCCAATAATGAACATGCCGTAATAGCTTTTACTCATTCATATTGGCTTATGCGCAGAATGTAATATAATATATTACATACATATTTAGCAGTGTAAATGTGATATTTAATATTTATTATATATACTATATATCATAATGATCTAATGTACAAACTTCATCCAATCCATTTTGAAATAAATTAGAAAACGAAAACGCTGAAGTTCCAAAATATAAATACCCTTTAAATAATAAAGTTTATTTCAATTTCCATAATTTATATAAGAAAAAAAAGTATATAATATAATTTAAAAATGTTACATAATTTAGATTAAAAAAAATAAGTTACAGAATATGATTTAGAAAATATATTGTATAAACAATTTAAAAAATAAACATATAAAAATACTTTGCAAAAATTGTAGGAAAAATATATTCAGTTACAAAAAATATTTTCTTTAATCTTTACAAGAACGCTGAATCTATTACCAACCTACATTTAGCATATCGAAGACAATAAAAGAAATAGAATGACTTAAGGCAAGTAGTAATAATATAATTTAATAATATAATTTAATAATAAATATATATATATATAAAGTAATGGACAACATTTGCTTAAATTTAGGGTATTTTAGGGATTTAATAAACAATTTAGGCATTTAATTTAGGGACGACATTTGCTTGATTGTGGTTTCTATCATTATAAAAATCACATTGATCTACGTGGTCATTGCTGTAATATTACATGCTAGAATTAATTTGGGTTGGTGACTTATAATCCACTGCTTTTTTTCTCATTAATTTAACATGCATCCGTTTTTTCTCAGTATTGTTTAAAACTTGCAATGCTCTTAAATGTGATATTAAGAAATCTTGTTGTTGTTGCATTAGTTGAAAAGGTCGTATTGCCTAATGACAATTCCCATTATTCCCTAGCATTCTTATTGAGTAATATTGTAGTAACATTGACTATAACATACTGCTATAACATTTCTGGTTTCGCTAAAGATTGTAACCTCTTTATTGTTTTTTCCACTGAGCTTAGTAATTTGTCTAGTGATAGAGATTATATGTAGTCAACAGAAAATGTAGATTAGAGTATGTGTGGCAGTCGTAATGAATGTGGTGAAACGCCTCTGTACCTAATGCACTTGGACACCATGAATTCATACATTTGTGTTTTCACGTGCCTTAAATTAAATCCTCTTGTAGCTCATCGAATACCACTGTTTATTTAAAATATTATTTTTGTTCTTGTTTAAAGGTCGTTTTGCTAAAATAATCATGAGCAGCATAAGCCTCTGGCTATGATTCTTCAATAATTGTATGTTCCCTTGCAAACGCCATATGTATTTTCCGTAAGAGATTGAGTATTCGTGTTACCTAACTAAGATTTTTATTCTGTTATGTCTCAACTTTAGCCTCTAATTGCTTCACCCACTCTATACGATCCCATTAAGTTTGAATCTTGATTGTCAACTCAGCACTCAACGTTTCTGCAGGAGCTCCAAGGCTATGGAGTACATTTCCATTTCTTGCGCTTGTCATTTTTATTTCTTGACTATAAACTTATAAACCTTGTAATAAACTGTAAACCTTATAAACTTTATAAATCCTAAATAACTTTCAAACAAAATTTTATATTACTTTAAATGTACCACGGTATAAATTGTATAAAATACTAATAATTCTTTTTATCTTCAATTATTTGCTTTCCAAGCTTAATGTTTATTTTACACACGTATGTAATAACAATAATTTCTTAATCCTACCTTATATATCCGGCTCGAAGGATCAAAATGTGTAGGTATTATCTATTTAGCTTTTGTGGGCTCAGAATCACTATCTGAATTGAACGGCCTATTAATAGGGACTTCACCTGCTTGACATATGTACTTTTTAATAGTGAAAAATGGAGGATTTAATAGGATTTAATAACTTTAAAAATGAACAGGATTAATTAAATTTTCAAACATGTATATGTGCTGTATCTAATTATTCAATAATCTATTCTCTATTAAATGTCTACGGTGAATGGTTTAATTTTCGGGCGTTGGTGGTGTGCGTAATATTGTAGTAGTCGTGGAGGATCTACGAATGATAATCGATAAGCAACTTAACGTATTGACGGAGAATTAATTGTAAGTTGAAGTCCGCCGTGTAGCTAAGCCCCTTTTAAACTGAGTTGGATGTGAAAAACCTCTATTATGGTGGAAGGTTTAATTGTAAGTTGACCCTTACTCTCTCTCTCTCTCTCTCTCTCTCTCTCTCTCTCTCTCTCTCTCTCTCTCTCTCTCTCCTTATTACTTCTTCCCTTACTGTGCAAGTGATCCCAATAATGTTCTTGAATTAGTCTCTTATTGGCAGACTACAGCAGTTCATTGATCCAGCGCTGATGCGCTGAAGAGAGTAGTCTCCCCTCTTCATAGTTTGCTGACAAGGCTTCAGCGTAGTTCCTTTACCTTCATCCGTGCTGAATGGCTGGTACTCTCAATCATATGTTGACAAACTTATGCCTAACTTCAGCTGTAGGGAATGCGTTTACTTCGAAACAATTCGCGTAGCGTTTTATCAATCTTCGTTGCTTTGCTATGGATATTGCTAGGATTCTCCCTTTGAGATCCAAGTAAACATTGTATAGTAGGGAATCAACAGGGAATAGAAGACAACCAAAATTGCAATGGCTCGAACACGTAGCTCGTTTCGCACTCAAAGTTCTTATCATGACTTTTCGCCGCCCCATCGAAACTACTTCTCTTGATTTTTCTCATTGGTCCCGCGATTGACAATTTGTTACAGTACTTGTCTTGGTGTACTGAGTTTTCTCTCCCTTTTGTTTTTGGCCGATAGACGGAACTTTACTCGTCTGCGGTCATACTATAACCTATATATATATATGAGTGCGAAATGAGTTGTGTGGTCGAATTATTGCGATTTTGATTATCTTCTATTCCCTATTGATTTCCTACTATACAATATTCACTTGGATGTCAAAGGGATATATATATATATATATCGATCCAAGTAGTCTCCAAATTCGACGATTGTCCATGTATCGACAAATTGCTACCGCATGTGGATTTTTCTTCTATATTCCTGAACTCTCGATCCAAGTAGTCTCCAAATTCGACGACTATAAAATAATTTCCAATTTTACAGAGGCGGCTTCAAGATGTAACAGTATGAATATTTTCTTTACTCTTGTCTTTCTTTTGTAGCCATGTGAAATATAAAATACTTCACTTGAATATTTTAACGGCCATTCTAGCAATAAACTTCTAGCCTTTGAATCTACAACGCTCTTTTCTTCTTCTTAAATTACACACGGTGTGTAATTGAAGTGGCGGTCCGATGGTTGATTTTTTACACGGAATCCCAAACATGTACTTTAAAATTTGATGGATGGTTTGGATATATGACCAATAAAACAATTGATATATTGAAATTATTATAAAATTTTCACTAAATAAGTTTGATAAAAAATTGCTCATTAAAAAAACACTGATTTTAAGAATACCGATACTATTTGAATCATTGTTTATTAAAATCTATAAATAACAAAATAAAATGAAATAATCAGTATTAATTCAATATCAAAGAAAAATGTATTAAATTTTTCGAAAGTGAGTGAAAGATTGGTCATAATTTATTGGATATTGTGGTTTTACAATTTTATTATCAACTTCAATCATTTTTATTATGAATATCTAAATATAATATAAGTTATATTGAGAGAATATACGACGTGGACTTTTATTAATAAAAGAACAATTAATTATACTACTCGCATATTTTTTAATAATCAATGTTTGTTCGAAATTCCAAGAGAATTTCGATGGTTGCTCTGTACTATCTTATATGTGATTTAAAAATCACTTTGTATATTTTATGTGTTAATCATTATCAAATGCTTTTGCAGAACATACATTGATTATTCTTTTCTCAACAAGGACAAATTATCGACCATGTTTTTCGGAGTATTCTTTGAATGTCCGCCAATGGCTAAAAATAACCATCGCGTGTTTCGCAATATTACTCTAGAAAACCAACGGAAATATCTTGCCGAGAACTCTAGCGTAATTGCCTAATCTCGTGTTATATTCATAACGTACAGATTCATAATTGACAACAACAAGCGGTGCTTCAAAGCGTAAGTGCAAGAGCCCAATGCTATAGATTTATCAACGTTATCAATCTATATCAATCTATATCGTATCAACGCTATATATTGGCAAGCTCGCAACAATTGAAGACAACCCAATCAGTTCAGCATAAATTTATAAGCTTGAGACAATCACGAGAGACTAAAACCCAATTAACTCGATGCTCAATGTATGACTGAACGCAAACACAATAACCGAGCCTAAATGAGCACTCACGTAGCAAATACCAAAACACTCTTACAACACAAGTATACTGTAATTTTATTCAATTCTAACACTATATTCATACAAAGTAAAGGCACATAGAAGGTATAATTATCAGAATCATTCCAAGTTCCGCTGTATTAAATTTATGCCTGAATATTGCGACGACGCTGAAATTACTATTCAAGCCAAACACAACATTATATTTACCACGTACATTAAATAAAGGTATTTTATAGTATTATAAATGATTCTATTATCTACCTTTCCCTCGCACCATCTGGGAGAGCATACACTCAGGTTAATTCACGAACAATTTTGAAATATGAGATTTTCTGATTTTAAAATTTCAATAAATTTTTTAGGATAGTCGATATATAAATACGATCGCAAGGAAGATGCGGTAGTTTCTTTTGACTATTATCTGCCCCTGAAAACTACCCAGTAATCATCTCGACACAAGACTGCAGTTCGCCCTCCTTCGAAACCCCCATCTCGCTAGACGATAGTAATTAGTATATTTAGTATTGCGCCTACCCAGTGCGACTTTCATACGGAAGCGTCAACGCCATTACTCAGGCATTTCCAGATTCGTGTAAATATATAAATCTTTATTATAATTATTTCCATGCGGTTTACCTCCCCCATGTGCATCCAATAATACTATAACAAGCTTTACTATTTCAATAATTATCCCACCTATTTCTACTTCTCCTCAAGGGCATGTGCGTGTAATTCACTGTATTCACCTTCGGAGTCATACTGTTGTGACTGCAGCAGCGTGTTCGCCCCATCCCCCCATCTGTGATATTTGCCCCACACAGTAAATTAGCCGTTAAATAATTAAAGATAACTCCTTCCCCTTAACTTCCACGAATTGCGTTAACAACAACAGTTTTTTCTAACCATTGTATTTCAATCATATTGTAAATCTATTCAATAACATTTATCACCGCTACTATTATATTTTGCTTATATCTAAACTCGCCACATCTTGTATGTATATAAATATATTGCTTTATACTTATTCAATAAACTATATTACAAACACATTTCTCCCACGACTTGTATATTTGAAACTCGTTTCTATCATCCTCTTTCCACTATCCGTCTTTCTTCATTCATAAATTGGAGAGAGAATTTACACGCGGGTATAATCCCGAACAATATGAAATAATATAAAAGTTGGCTTGGTTTATACTAATATGTCATCGATTATTGACTCATAACGGTGATAATTTAGTTATTTTCGAAAATATTAACAGTTCGATTGCTTTTTATACTTACCTTGAAAAGAGAACTTACTATATAATATGTTTTTAACAATATTAATAATTAATCAATTTAACGCTTTTAATCTGTATAATTATTATTCCACTCTTTATTAAATAGTTATTGAAAAAGAGCTATACTAAATAAAATTGAATAATATATAATTTATTCAATTAATTTAATTAAAAAATTAATCAAATAATTATTATAAAGTAATAAACCTTTCAGTACTATATTTTAAATTATAAATATTATAAATTGAATCGCCAATAAAAGCATGAAACTTTGTTAACTAGTAATATCAAAATAAAAAAATTAAAACATTGTGAAGTTTATTTGAAAAACATGAGAATACTACGTACAATGATCGAAAAAGGAATTAATGAATATTAATTTTTCATTAAATATTTAATAATCTTTAAAGGTGACAACAGATGTGATTGTAATTTAGAATAAGATTGAAATGATTAATCTGAAAGTAAATACATATAGAACATTGGACTACGAGCAACTAGTGACGAATAGTAATCTAAACCATTTACAAAAAGCTATATCTCTATCTGTATATCTATTTATTTATTTTAAAAATATTTGTATTATTGATAGGCAAAAATTAATAAAAATCAATTAATGAAAACTTAAACTGTATTAATTAAAATTATCTTTTAGAGCAAGGTTTCTTCCTGATATAATTAATACGAAGAATCATACGAACCAACGCAAGTAAATCTTTATGTAAAATTTGGAAAATTCCGATATTTATGTTCGTTATTTAATGTGCAATTGATTTATTTGTAATGCTGATCTATGACTATAATTTTTATGTAACTAATATGATTTTTTATATATTTTTGTGCATCATTTTTTAAAATTTATTAAAAAATAGAATATTAGTTATTATTACTACATCAATTCCTTTCCAAGAATTATTTTAACTTAATGCAGATTCAATTACTTATTTGTTTTTATTGCAACAATCATACTTCAAATAGGTAAAATCGATATAAATATAGCTGTATAATGTTCAAACTTGTTTGTTATTGAATTCTATGTTTTATAATTTTTTAATATAAGCGAATTTTTTATAGTTTTTGTATATAAGAGTTCGAGTTATTTTATTTACCTAATAGTTTTTTACTTATTTCTAACGTACTGTACTGTCGTATAGTGTTACGTAATATACAAAATAATGTTATTTAGAACATCCTATATTTAACGTAATATACTAAATATTAGCATTTTTCATTAAGGTGGTATATAAATACATACGCGAAAGTAAAATTTATAAAAGATTTTTAATTGGCACGAGTGAAAGTAATTTGATGGTCCTTACTTTTTTATTTTTATTGACAATGTATATACTAAGCAATTAATTTTACTAGATACATATTTAACGTTACTATACTGTTTAATTATTTGGTTATTTTTATTGTATTTGATTATTAAGATGGTTATGTCAATATTCTATAAGAACCGAATCAATGCTTCGTCTAATTTTCATTAACCATGAATAGGGTAAAATAAATATATACTTTAAATTTATTATTTTAAAATTTATAGTATATATAATAATTTTATAAAGTTACAGAAAGTATATAATCGGCTTTTACAAAATAAAAGTTTCCAGTATGGACTTCCATTTTTAATATTTATTGTTGGAGGATCGTTTGTTCTAAGAGAATGTACATCAATAAGGTTCTTTTCTATTTTCTTACATTTCAATTATTTCACACAATAAAATGTAAAATTAAAAATATTTGAGATAAAATCATTTGACAAAATTCATTTCACTTATTTATTTTATATGATCAAATTTATGCATACACTATGCATATATACACACACATTATGTACATAAATTCTATGCATTCTAGTTTATATATAATTTATATTTTTAATACTCTTCAATTCTTACAAATAATATATCCAATAATGACAGTATGCTAAAGATTACATTTAATCATCTATACATTTTTAAATATACTTACATATTAAAATATAAATAGAATTTTATTTTTGTGCAAATATTTTAATGTTTATAAAAGTATATTTATATTTATCAATGAAAATAAAACATAATTACATTGCAAAAACAGTATTCAGAGTAAACGATAAATCGAGTATTATGTGAAATGTTATTTTTATTTCAAATATGTGATTTCCTTATGACATGAATTTGTAATAAATTAATTAATTTTAAAAAGTAATTGATGAATTATTGTTATTGTTTTTACATTAGGCTGTGCAATTAAAATTTTTGATCTCTTACAAAATCATGTTTCTATTTATTAAAATTTTATGAAGATACCATTAATGTAAAATATTACAAGCTAATATTGGCTTTGTTAATATTTGTTATAAAATCAAATGATTTTACCAAATAGCAATATTTATTATTTTATAATCCGATTTTACCGATTCAAAGATATTTTAAAAGTGAATGCCCCTAAGCATTGATTTTTGTACCAGCCAAGAGGATATGTTTGCATTATCAGTTTTAATTGCCACTTATTGAATAATAAATTTGTTGAACTAGTAATATTGCTTTTTATTCATATAATTTACTATCTTCCATCACAATATTTGTAATTTAATCATATTACATTAAATATGTCTCACTTTAGTTACCAATTTTAAATTTAACTAATAAATAGATTATTGTATAATCTAAGATTTAGCTAGTTTGATTGTTAAGGAAATTTAAGCAAGAAAATTTCCCACTACCGTTTATTGACAAAACAATATTGTTCATTGTTTATCATAACGAAGTCAAGAACTCAAAAATGACTAGGAGTCATGAGTATTATTACAATTATTATATAAATAGAATTTAGATGTAATATGAAAATAAAAATATTGTTTAGTATAATTTTATCTAATTGGAGTTGAGTCATTGAGTTGAGTTATGAGTTGATATTTAAATTCAATATAAAAATGTTTATTATAAATATGACAAGTTGATATAGCAGTATTTTATTTAAACAAAATAAAAAGATATCATTATGTTGTTATGTGGTTTATGGTTAATATGTTATAAACTAATAATGCTGAATTTATTAAATATCGACATAAAAAACTATTTCTTAATTTGTGATATAGATTATATATTAAGAAATTTTATTTCTAGTGCAAACTAGTTCAATGATAGGTAACACTTTTAAATCAATATTCAATTGAATTTTTGTTATATAAATAATAGATATTAGAATTTCTAAGTAGTATTATATACAATTTTTATTTATTTAGAATATTCATAAATGTATTAATTTATTGTGAGAGTGAAACATTTCTTTTATACTTTGTGAAAAATACTAATTTGATTTTGTATAGTTATACATGCATTTATTTTCAATTTTAAATATATTTTTATACATTTAATTTATACATATAATTTATACATTTTTTAATTATTTTGGATTGTGACCCTATTATATATTTTCTTTTCTTATTTTTTAATTTTTGATCATATTTTGTAGCAAAAAATTAATTTTATTCGAGAAAACATGTGTATATATACACGTATTAAGTATTTAATGAATGTAATTTAATGAAAATTGAAAATATTTACGTATTATTATGACCAGAATGTGAGCGGTTCACTAATACTCAGTGTAATAATTATGATCATTCTGATAATTATATTCTATTATAACAGCTCTTATTTAATTGAGTTACACATATTTGAAGGCCTCATTTCCAATTTTTTGTATTTACTAAAATTATGAAATATAAACAATTTGAATTAAAAATTAAATGAATATACTTGACAAAGAAAAATAAATATTAAAAGAATGTTTAAAATAATTTAATTACCATTTTACATAATCTTTATATTATTTAAGTAATATTTAATTAATCATTTAAGTAATATATAATATAAAATACTTGTTATGAAAAAATTGTTTATATTTAACTTTGTAATGGTTTAATCAATTTTATTAACTGACAAAGTTAATTTAGACAGCTGCTTTATCAATTTTGATTATCTTAAGACTTTATATCAGAATAATAATGCAAATACAATAATATTCTGGAGATTTATAATTAAATTATATTTGAGATCTTGTAACCAGAGCAAAATATACACATATATAACAATGTTAATAATGCTAACAATGTAACAATGTATATAATAATGTTCAATTTTATTAAAGTTATTAATATTGAAATTTGAATAGCTTAATTAATAAATTGATACTTATAATTATTTATGTTCAATTATATTTAATAAAAAATTAATTTTTTCATGCAAATTCCTGCTATTCATATTTATATTAAAATAATAAATCATGTCTTATAGGTATGAATACGGATTGGCAAAAACTTTTAATCCTAGAGATGAAGCTAAGAAAAATGGCATAATTATGAAAGCACTAGAAGATTTAACTTTGGAAGTACAATATCAAGAATTAAATAAGGTAAAATAAAGTTATGCATTATTAGGTGGAATAAAGATAATTAATAGTACAGAACCATTCAATGAAATGTAGAAACAGTTAAAACAACAAATATTTGTTGAACATCATGTAACTAGAAAATATATAGATAATAATTAAATTAGTACAAAAAATAAAATTTACTAATTTAATATTTTATTCGTAAAAGCTAATGGAAGAATTATATTATATTTTTATTGCGATTTGACAATTATTTACATACAATATTTAAATATTTATAGTAAACTAATGATTTTCATTTAATAGAAGTGTAATTAAAAATAGTACGTATATTGGCATTCATCTTTTTGTCTCAATTTTATTTACTTTATAATATTTAATAGCTGATAGTGATTCCTTTTCGACGAATTAATTAAAAAAAACATTTATTTTTTTAATAATTTAATAAATATAATATGTAAATAGTACAATTATAATTTTTAACTTTAAATTTCAATAAATATTTTAATATTAATTATATTATTTGAAATAAAGTAATTTTATTATAAAATACATATTTTACGATTACTTTATTCTTTAAAATTGGTTTAAATTTATCGGAAATTAAAAATTTTAAGTATTGCATTAGTAAATGACAACGAAAGTTGGAATATACTTCAGTAGCGCGTATTGAATATCGAGACTAGTAGGTAAAATGATCTGCAGCATTTAAATCTGTCTGAACATCTTTACTGTTTTGGCAGGGAACTCATAATAGACACTGAGATAATTACATTAAAATTATTTTAATGAAATTATGGCAACATAATTTTACCAATTTATCACATTCATAATCGATAGCATCTATTATTATTATTATAACACGTAATCATGAAATTAAACTTTGATAACTAGCATTTCACTCACATCAAAAAGCACATTATAATGCAAAGAGAAAACACTTATTATACGATGTCGACCTTTCATAAATACATTTGACTAGAAAAAAAATTCTGATACCGATCACAAGTGGTATCTCGAATTTTTGTTATTTAGAAAGAAAAATTATTACTTCTGGTTTTTCAAAAATTTTTGTAGTATACGTTATTTATTAAGAAATTATTTTGAAATAGAAATTAACCATTATAACCAGTTTCTATTGTATTTGGGGAATACAAAGAATACAATAAGGTATAATGGGCATATATACGTGTGTTTATATGTATGAAATAAAGCGATTATTTCGTTAAAAAAATATAATAAGCATGTTCATTTATAAATAATTTAGTAGATTTATGAAAGTATAAATAAAGATAAAATTATTAATAATAATTATTATAATTAATATATATTTGCTTTGTATAAAAGAAATTATAATATTTATAGGAATAAAGGATACATTTTAAAAATATAGTGTATATGTATGATTAAATACACATTTAAATATATATAATTTTGAAAGTTTCATTTTCTAATTATATTTACAATTATATAAATATAAAAACTGAACTAAATATATTCATATGGAAATATTTCAATTTTTATTCAGATGGATATCACTGAATGGGTAAACGTTAGAATTCCTAGACCAAAGGATTGGAACAAGTAGATAATACTGCATCCATTTAGTGTATTTAATATGATTTAAAGAAAATAGTAAAAAATAATAAAATTATACAAGATACTTTTTTATTTTATTCATATAAATGAAAAACTTTATATATTTTTTATATTAAATTATTATATTAGTATTAACTGCATTGTGTAAAGCTCTTATTCCAGTTTCCATAAGATTTGGTGGACCAAAAATAAAATCCTTTTTAATTCTTGGCTTTTTCAACAAGATCGCCATCATGTACTCTGAAAGTATCATAGAATGTACAGATATATGAGTTAAGTTAATTTTTTTTGCTAGTGTTCCTGTTACATGTACATCATCTATCCAAAAATAGGGTTCTTTTTGGGCTTCACGATAGAGAAGGAAAACAGTATCTAATGTATATAAAATAGCCCAACCAGCACAATAAGATGGATATTCTTTGTTTGGATATTCTTTTGGTAATACATGCCATTTCGAACGCCAAGATCGTTTCACTTTTAAAGTTGTATTAGCATCACACAGTATTAAACGTTTAACATCCCTTGGTGATAGCTCTTGCTTTAAGAATTTTAATAAAGCATCGACATGCACAAAAACATCATCATCCAATTTTAAAATATACTTTGCATCTAAAACAGAATATCATAATTATTTTTTTTTCTTGGATAAATTACAATAAAATCAAAATATTACTTGAACAATAATATGTAACCCATTTTAATGCCATTACGTGTTTATAAGTCATATTTCTATAAGTATCAAGAAAATTTCCTTGAATTAAATCTTCATATAATGTATCTTCTTCCGCTAATTCTGATTTATATTTTTCTGAATAACCAACTAAAAAAAAAGCTGTAATAGAGGACATATGATGGCCCCATGTTTCTCTAATAACATTTCTTTTTCTTAAATTAGCTGGAGCAGAATGTATTAACATTAATAAAAATGGTTTTGCTTTCTTACATGTGTTATGATTAATAATAAATTTAAAATTTTTAATATTTATTAAAGTTGATTTATCATTAACAGATAATTCGTTTAAAAAATATGGTTGAGCAACTTCAGAATGATTTGATAAAATTAACAGATATTTTGAACGAAGAAGATCACCGGAAACAGTTATTGTAATATCAGAAAATCCTTTCATGAACCAAATAATAAAATAGCCAGTAATAATCAAAGTAATAAGAAATATTACTGTGTATGAAGGCAAAATAATACCTTTTTTGTTTAACATACTGAACAACCTTTTGCATACTTTAAATATTTTGTAATTATAAAGTGATGATATATTTGATTTAGTTAATCTAATAATAATGATATAAATTATTAAAATGTATAAATTTAAAAGTATATATTCATGTATTATATTATACATTACCTTATTTTTAGTGTTCTTTAGAATAGATTGGACAAATAAATTATTCATTCTAACTTAAATGTAATAAACTGTAGTGTTTATTTTTTCATAACATATTGATCTATTACAAATTTTATATCAATCTTCAAAATAAATATCTAGAAACAAATATTAATTTAAATATTAGACCATTCAAATATTTTAGAGAAACTCTTTCTCTGTTTTGGAACTATATCTAGTGCCAATATATTATAATAGACAAAGCCGTGTAAACATTAATCTTATTTATATATCATCAGCCAAATCAAGGACATATATACATATCTATAAGCACGTTGATTACTGATATCTGACCTACCCTTCTTTTCCCTCCGAAACTCTCCTAACAAGTAGAAATCTCTAGATTTAAGCCTACCTATCAAATCTAAGAGATAATAGAAAATTACTATCTGCCTTTAACCTTTCCCCACATTAAAATAGAAAATACACCTGAAACATAAATACGACCGCACAGAAAATGCGGTAGTTACTTCTGAGTACGACTTGACCCTTAAAACTAGCCAGTACATATCTCGACACAAATCTGCAGCCCCCCCCCCCCGACCCTCACCCCACTAATCGATAGTAATTATTACATTAAGTTTATGCCTAATCAACACGGTGCCCGTTTCGGAAACATTGCCCATGGCCTAGACATTTCCAGAATCGTGTAAATATATATAAATCTATTATTTATTATTTTCACATATTCAACCTCCTCCCACATGCAATCCGATAACACCGCAGTAGGCTTCACTAATTCAATAATTATCCCACCTATCTCTACACCCCCCTTATTCCTCCTCAAGGGCTCATGCATGTATTTTAGTGCATTCGCCTTAGGAGTCATATTGTCGTGACTGCAGTTACCACCTGCCCCAAACAGCATATTAATAATTGCTGAATAGTCAGAGGTAACTCCTCCCTTCATTCCCCTTAACACCCATAAACCACTATCAATTTACAATTGCCTACCTCATACCTTTATAAGCTTACTCAATACCTCTTCTGATTACAATAATAGTCTAATTATCTCTAATTCATTTCACCTTATATATACAATTTGCTTCAATATTTATTCAATAAACTATATAAACGTACAAATAACTCCTAAGACTTGTTTCTTTGAAACGTATTTCTATC